>VWYI01043700.1:0-21998 GCA_013399455.1 Anthoscopus minutus | reverse complement strand
TTCCTTCCTTCCTTCCTTCCTTTCCTTCCTTCCTTCTTCATGGGCCTCGCACCCCCTGTCCTGCCAGGACATGCTGCATTGCCATCCCCCAGCCTGGGACTTTCTCCACGGAGCTGCTGATACATCTCATCCACTGGACTTGGATCCCTGCTCATCTCCTGCCATTCCAGCTGGCAGAGACCTCCAGGAGCACCAGGATTGTCTGCCTGCAGGAGTTTCGTGAAGCACAGCCTCTCCTCCACCCTTTCCATCTCAGCCGAGAAGGGGCCCCTGGTTCTGTTTTGTTGTTAATGCTGTGGTTATTGTTTGTTTGCCTTGTTCTACACACTAGTACAGAACTGTTGTTCCTATCCCCACATCTTTGCCTGACAGTCCCTTGATGTCAAAATTATAATCATTTGGAGAGAGGTGGTTTATGTTTTTCCTTGTCCTTTCACAGGAGGTTCCTGCTTTCCTTAGCAGACACCTGTCTTTCAAACCATGACAAAGATCCATTTGACATTTCAAAGAGAATTTAAGGAGGCCAAATTTGTAATACCTGTGTCTGGACAGGAGATAAAATTCACTGATGCTGTATTTGAAAAGAGTGCAGGAAATCTTTCTTTGCATGAGGAAATAAAATAAATTTGAAAAATAAATCCTATTGTCTTGTTTATATCTCCTGAGCAGAACAGCCTTAGGACTGCAATGCCATATTGTTCTCAGTGAGACACTTGGCTCCCCAGCCACAGCAAGGGGGTTGGAATGAGATGAACTTTAAGGTTCTTTCCAACCCAAACCATTCCACGATTCTATGGCTAAATATGATTTGTAAAACTACCATTTACTTTGGATCTGCCTAAGAAGTTCCTCATCCAAACACAGCCTTACACAAGCACCCTTGGGCCTGCCAAGGTCACAACACACAAAAAAACACCTCCTGAATCCTAAGAAACACTTAATCTTGTTCCAATTCATTCAGTCAACTTGACTGCATTAAAAGTCCCCCTGCTCCCTGCTGCCTGTGCAGTGAGCCAGGGGATTGGGAAGCAAAGCAAAATGAATATGTAGCTCTTTCACAGGGTTATAATGGAAATTTCAGAGTAATCTGATCAGATCTGTTCCAATATACCCTCAAACCACTCCTGCCATAAGCGTGATGGGTGAACACATTGAAATTTGAGCCCAAATTGTGGGGCTAATTCTGAGTTCATTGAAATGAACAAGGACAAATGAGGTGCTACTTTCTCTCCCAGACACACAATCAATTTTAGCAGGGCTGCAGCACCTTTATCATGAGTTTTAAGCTGTAAATCACATCAGAAATTCGACTTTTCACTTTGGGGCTACAGTGACTTGATTCCTTGACTCCTTGTGTAGATAATAAAGTAGGAATCACATGCATTTATACTCAGTCTGCTACCATTAAAAAAACCAAAAAACAAAAAACAAACCAAAGCAGAACCAATCTGAAATCAGAAAATCAGCCTGAATCATTCTGGCAGCAGAATACTCTTTGGCACTTTTTAATGTATGTTTCCTTTTTTTTCTCTCTTTTTTTTTAATATTAATAATATTCAGTATTTGCTTTTTATTTGCCTATTTCTGACCTCAAATAACCAGCTCAGTGAAATAAACTGCTTAGAAATTCCTTGAATGGCAAGAACATTCTTTAGCCTGGAGGGCAAACCATCTTCTTAGGAAGTTAGAGATTTTAGACACTTGAAGCCAAGGATATCCTAAAATTCCTGTCTCCCACTTCTTGAATGAGCATTCAACACATGGTGAGTTTTGGGTTATTATGGCCAAAGTGTGCATTGCATTTACTTCTGGAGAGAATTAGTCTTGCACAAGATAATTCTGATTTAATGAGGACTTCCAGGTGGGCTCAACAGATTGAGATTTTATATTGGGGGGAAAAAAATTGAAGACAATTCTCTGGGAGGTTAGTGCCTGTACTGGAACATATAATCCAGAAATTGGTGGGAACTCGCCATGGAGGTTTTTAGTATTTGGTGAGGCAAAATGGTAACTGACGCGATCTACTGCTGGGCACGTTGTTGTGATGTGCAGGAAGCTGGACTAGAGGTCTCCAGAGGTCCAAGCAATATTTCCATTGTGATAGGATTCATTTAGCTGGGGATTTGTACAAGTGAATCTGAGAGCATCCAGTCATAAAGGAATGGGACAGGAAACAGACTCACAGGTTCTAAGTACATACTGAGAATGACCTCTCATTGATGCTAAGAGAAATGTCTTTTTTCTCAAAGACTGGATTTGGTTTGATTTTCAGAATAATTAATTTAGAAGAGTGGTTCCCAGATCTCCCAACCTGTTTGTGGAAGAAGATGAGTTGCCTTTTCCATTTTATTCCAGCACTGTGCCTACTGAACAGAAGGCCTTTTTAGGCATATTTTGTTTAAGTAACTGCAGGAGACAACTACGAAGTTTTCCTCTAAATGTTGTTAAATCTTCTAAAATATCTTAGACTATTACCAGTAAAGAGTTCTACAGCAAATATGTGAACGACAAAAATAACTACAGCAAATAGAGTTTTCATCTATTTACATTAATGTCTTATTGCTCTTAGCATTACTGGACCATTAAGAAAATGCAGTTAGATATAATTCCTGAATTTTGTTTTCTTCCTGAATGGTCGTCATGGCAAATTAAACCAAAACAGATTTAAACGTAAATAAAGAAGCTGCTTTATACAGGCTCTTATTAATCCCTCCCCAAAGATGGAGAACTCTGTCAAGTAGATGAGTTATTTTCTGCCAGACTGGTAAGAGAGACTGAAACTGCATTCTAGGATTAAAAAGAAAACCAAACAAAAAAAACAAAACAAAAAACCCAACCAAAAAACCCCAAGACCAACCAACCAACCAACCAAATAAAAACAACCAAAAAACCCAACAACAATAACAAATGTTGAGAATAATCTTTGGGAGCCTTTGAAAGCAACAGATGAGATGCTGTTGCCTTTAATTCTCTAATTCTAACAGAACACAGAGAAAAGGGAGCCAGAATGGGATTGACAAATGACCACCATAATGACAGACTGGGGCAATTACAGTAACAAGAACGAGGTAAGATTTTATTTTTCAAGTTCTCCAACAGAGCACTTGTAAGGGAAAATTTAAAGGAATACATTAAATTAGGGTGGATAGGTCTGATATTTTTTTTCTGTGTCCTGCTATGGAGTAGAAGAGCCTGAAAAACCAAAGGATGAACCTAAGATGGCCCAAAAGAAGTGCAAGGATTGGGGTCAAAAGCTCAGAAATGTTATGTTACAATCCAATACAGCACCATATGGGTTGCATACAAGCCTCAGCTGTTGCTGCTTGCTGTTTATTTGGTTTCAGATAGAGAAATTTAATTTCCACACTTGTCAATCCAGTGTTGTTCACCAGCGTCTAAGTACATACACACAAATGCTGTGTAATGGTTTTTTGAAAGATGTTACATGTAAAACTGTCAGAAAGAGCTTTGATATCTATGATTTTTAAGCACAGTTTGCATTTTTAAGGCAATATACAAATAAACACAACAGAACTGACTGCAAAAAACCTGTAATCAAGAGAAAAGCTTTAACAAGACTTGATAAAATGCATGAATATATAAGATACCTGGAAACACCTGTCATGCTTATAGAGTAGCTAAGTTCTTCCAGAACTAAAGAGAAAATAACAGCTTCATTCTCAATTGCCAGCACATACATGACACTTTTGAAATGAGATGTCCTTCTTAGCTGGAATGTCTGTGTGCACAAGAGATCCTCAAAATGGGTGGGAGTTTCCTTCAGTTTTCTAAGCCTGTTCTCTGTATAGGAAAGAAGGTGAGGAAAAAGTGTACTCTAAAATCTACTCTCACCTTTAACTTTCAGCTAAAGAGACATCATATTTTAGGGAGTTACAATTCCAGTGAAGATGCAGTCAGAATTAAGGAAGATAAATCTGAATTGCTATTAAAAGTTTTTACTTAATTGCTATTAAAAGTTTTTACTCTCAATAAATCCATATGCATGCCTAACATTCTACTCTGATATTCTCACTTAATTGCAAAAATATCAAACTTTATACTAAGGAGTTGTTCTGAGCCTTTTCCATC
Organism: Anthoscopus minutus; assembly: GCA_013399455.1. Taxonomy (NCBI): domain Eukaryota; kingdom Metazoa; phylum Chordata; class Aves; order Passeriformes; family Paridae; genus Anthoscopus; species Anthoscopus minutus. Next base: position 17,909 of record VWYI01043700.1, on the reverse strand, counting down.
TAGTAAAAATGCCAGAGTTTTTGATGGACATGCTCCCCACCTGTGACAGAGATGGTTTAGGAACACTTTTTCCTTCCTAACCAAGATCTACATGGACAGCCTACTAGGAATAACATCAATCTGTGACATGCACTGAGAGATGCTGATCACATTCACATGGATGTGACCACACTCAGGAGTGGCTCAAAGTAACATCAAGTGCAACCATGCAAGTCCTTATGTTCTTCTAGACCATAAACACTGGAGACTATTTCTGTTTGAATTACCTGCTTGTTCATTTCCCCCTTGATATTTCAAGATACAGGGAGAAATCCCTTACACAGTTTGGAAATTGGAGTTAGGTTTACCACATTGCATGGTCATCCTGAAAGTTGATACTGGGTTATATATAAAAGTTGTTCAGCACCTGCCTGGTGTCCCTGATGTGTTTACCCTGAAGGTAATAAGAGGTATTCATTTGAAGCAGTTTGTGGCAGGGTAATGAGAGTCCAGAGAGCACAAAATTCAATTATAGGAAGTGTGTAATGTATGTGTGTTTTCATGATTTGTATTGATCCGTCTGCATGACAGATTGATTATAAATTGGGTAATATATTACCTGGTAAATTAAATACATTGGACTGCAGGAGCACATTAGGTGGTGTATTGAATTCTCATGGCCACTGTGACATTTTATTTGTGGGTGTAAGAACCTCTGTTATTGTGTGTGTGTGTGTTTCTCTGGTGTAATTGTAATTTACAGGTGATACTTGGGTCATTTATGGAAATATTTTGGCACCACAATACATCAGGTTACTGAGTGTCCTTGTCATGAGTGAGGGGAAAGGATGAGCCTGTCCTTTGGGGAGTCAAGAGTCTCCTGCCAAGCTCATGGTCACACCTTTCACAGCCTTGCCAGCCTCAAAAAGGAAATATCTGCTGGTGAATACCTTGACAGATCAAGTTTCCTTCAGATCTGAATCTAGATCATCTTCTTTTTCAAGAGCATCAAAACCATCATCACAAATACAAGCAAACCAACCAAAGAAATCCCCACAAAATCACCCAAAAAACTCTAAAACACTCCCTTGTATAGTGAGTGTACTCCATGGACATTCCCCTCAAAAGAAAATGCAAAGGAACAAATTCCATTAATGAGGAAGCAGGAAATGGAGAATTCTGAAAGCACAAAAGAAATGTTGTGTTCCTTTTAAAAGGAATGACATAAAGAGAATAAGACATCATTTTTTTTTCTTTGTGCTGATGATTTTGGCTGGCAAAAATGCATAAGCAAATGACAAAAAGTTTGTTTCTTCTAGAGTGGGAAGTGAAAAGAAGATTTATTACATCTTATTATTTATATGACTTCTTATAGTTGCAAATGTATTTCAATAATCTTTATAGAGCTCAATTATACCACAGCCAATTGATATGACTGATTTCAGTACTTCTTAATATGCTGTTTAAAACCTCCAGTGAAAAATTTTCTTAATGCATGGTATAAAATATATGGCAAACTCTTTTAATGTAACTAAGTCCTGGTTTTATTTTGTAGCTAAAATGCAGAAAGTACAGAGATTGTGTTTGTGTTATTCTACCTTGTTCCACTGTGTCAGTGTTTCCACTTCTAATTTGGCAAAAAAGTCTTGCACAGGCTTATTTTTTTATTTCAGGGAACAATTATTACATATTAATTATATATTGTGTATTATGTAGTATATATTATGTATTATGTAGTATATAATTATGTATTATATATATCATGTCATATATATTATATTACATATGTTTTATGTATTGTATATTGAATACTGTAATTTTATATTATATATCATATATCATTGTTATTATATATGATATATATTATATAATTATATACTAATTATGTCATGTGTTCTTGATTTATGCCTGTTCTTGGCTGTCTGAAATTCTGTGCTCTGTGCTAAACTGGAGGTTTATGCTCTTCAAAGTGCATCCCCTTAACTTTAGCTCCACTGTTTCAGCACTGTGTGCGGTAATTATAGATTTATAGATTATGAGATGTACTTGAGCTGGAGATTCACCACCTCTGAAATACTCTGTGGGACTTAAATTCTGACATCAATATTTACCTGCTTGGTCTCTCCTTGGGAATCTCATCTTTTAGGAAAAACTGCAAGAACATGAGAGGGGACAACAACACTTGCCTAAAATGTTTTTTTAAAAAACAGATGTATTTGTGACTTTTCAAATATGTGGTGAGGAACACTTTAAATTGTTGTTTTCATTTAACAGTGTATGATGATGGAGTATAATTTTTCGTCTGTGAAGGAAAGACTGAATCTAGGTGTCAAGAGGTAAAGCTTCCAAAAATGAAGTGCATGTCTCAAACTGCAAGGTAGTTGTGAGGTAAGTTGTAAAGATGTTTAAATAAAATAGCATGCCCATGTTGAACTGAAGAGTGCTTAGTAGAGGTGTTTGTTTCCATAATTAACCCAAGATTTATGATTAGCCCTGGTGACATGAATATCTCCCTTCTGGAGCTCTTGGGCTCACACTACACCGGTTCCCTGCATACCACTGAGGTGCTTGTATTGCATTTTGTTAATGTTCTGCTTCTGTTGTGTTCCTCTGGTGGATCAGTCTCCACCAGACCCCATGAACACCAATTCTCTGAAGAGGAAATCTGTCTTCTGTGGCAATTCATACTTCCTGTCTCAGTGCTGTCCCTCCTCTGAAGTTTCCTCCACTTGTGTTATGAACCTGCAGTACATAACCCCTGAGAAAGACAACCTGTAAGCACAGGATTCTGGTGGCAGGTTGTGTTTGTCTCTCCTCCGTCATCTGCACAAAGGAAAGGAATATTCAGAATTCAATAGCAATCTGTAGCACTGCTATGTAATTTAAAAAGCAGACATAAGTATGTTTAGCAGCTTAATGCTGTCTGAAATTAGATTTCTTCAGAATAAACGTGTTTTGCCAGACCAGGAGGAGGATAATGGGCAGCCTGATTCTTTGCAAGAAATTAAAAACCAAATAGTCTTTAAGGTGAGAATATTCATCTCATAAAAATGATGAAATAAAATCATCTTAGATCTTTATTTTCACAGAATCACAGAGCCATTTAGGTTGGAAAAGACCTCCAGGATCACCAAGTCCAACCTTTGACCAACCACCACCTTTGTTAACTAGACCAGAGAACTGAATGCCATATCCAGTTGCTTCCTGAACACTTTCAGGGATGGGGACTCCACCACCTCCCTGGGCAGCCCCTTCCAGTACCTGACCATCCTTTTCAGGAAGAAATTCTTCCTGATGTTCAACCTGAACCTCCCCTAGCAGAGCTTGAGCCATTTCATTCTGTCCTATCATTAATTTCCTGGTAGAAGAGGATGAGTCCCACCTGGGTCTCAAATCACCTTTCAGGGCTGTGTAGAGAGTGACAAGGTCTTCCTTGAGACTCCTTTTCTCCAGGCTAAACACTTTCAGCTCCCTCAGTCCCTCCTCCTATGACTAATTCTCAAGACTTCAATCAGAGCTTCATTGCCTCTCCCCAGAATCCCTTGGCCTGAGCCAACTACACATTTCATATGAGTAATAAAATATTCCTAAAGGTTTTCCTGCCAGGCCACCAGGTATAAAATAACAGGAAAAGCCACAAGGCAAGAGGCTGAAGATAGCATTGGTAAATATTCTTCCCTCAATGAACACGCAACTTCTGCACAACATCCCTGTTTAATTTTTGACCAGAATATTTTTCTGAACCAGGAACAAGTGTCACCATCTCTTCCCTTTGCACCTGCCTTGCCTCCCTGATCTGCCTGCTCTGCATCTGGTCAAGATGCATGGTAGCATGGGATGTTCTAGCTGACAACTCTTCTTTTCACTCATGTTTTTCATACTTCACTGAAGAACTCTGATGTTTTTTCCACTACAAAAGTAGAGGTCCCACAGTTGCATGACTTTGCTGCCATCAGGAAATCTCAAAGAAACTCAAAGGAGCTCTGCTTTGTAGGAGAAATGAAAACACACCAAATTTCACTCAGCTATTTCACACGGGGTCAGGATTTTGCCTCCCTTTCCACAGTTCTTTCAGGTAACAAATAACAGATTGAGAGGAAATGGCCTTAAGTTGCTCCAGGGGATGCTTAGATTGGATATTAGGAAAATTTTCAACACTGCAAGGATGGTAAAACATTGGAACAGGCTGCTCAGAGAAGTGCTAGAGTCACCACCCCTGGAAGTGTTCAATAAATGTGCAGATGCAGCACTTCAGGTCATGGCTTAGTGGGGAACCTAACAATGTTAAATTAATGATTGGACTTAGAGGTCTTTTCCAGCCTCAATGATTCTGTGAATCCATGACTCCATACCTGTGCCCCTCTGATTCCTTCTCTGCTCATGGTGAGATGTAGAGTTGGAAGTTCAAATCAGCTTGCATTGCATGTTGCTTCATGGAAAGCACATTCTTCCCAATTACTTTGGATTCTAATTGAGCTGAACTAAACAATGATGTGCTAACTTGGTTTGCTTGCTACAGCTCGAGGATTTACAAAAGATAACCCATTTAGGGCTCAAGGTGCCTGTGCTAATTGTTTTCCTGAACAATCCATCTTTCAATCACCTTTTCCATTATCCACATAGATTAACTTCATTGTCTTTGGAAGTAATTGACACTGCTTTTTATTCTTCTATCATCTCATAATGATGTCAGTGTAAGCCTAGCCAGAGGTAATTAAACAGCAAAGGGGATAAATTCTGCATGCTGTGCAAACAAAAATGGAAAATCCAGAAAGATTTAGTCAATAGCACTGTGAGCTTTATCTTCTCATAAGATATATTAATAGGGATCATATCCAGCTTTGTTTGTAATTTATTTTCCTCCAGTTTGCAAGTGTGAACAATGCTTGCCCATAAGTATCAAATTATGGTAACTGATAAACCAAGGCAGCTGTTTATACCTAAACCCTGGCTTATTGTAGGCAATGGCTCATAAATGTTAATTTTGTAACAATGAGTAATCCACTTGACCACACTCTCAAATAAAGAAGCCAAACTATTTCTGTTCAAATCAAGTTTGTTTGTTTGTTTGTTTTATGTATCATGAGCTATCAAAATGTTGTTTGAAGAAAAGAACAGGAAAAACCTTTCCAGATTTTCGTTGGTAGGTTTTGACCAAAATGGGATTGCAGACAGTAATTAAGGCTTAAACTACTTTTTCTATTATCTGCTTATCTATTTGCTTGGAAAGAAAAAATATATTGTTTAATCAATCTGCCTTCTTTTTCAGGCATAATTTCTCTTTAGACTCTGAGTTATGAGTGTAGGAATTTTGTGTTATATTGCACAGTGCTGGGTACAAAATTCTCAAACTGCAGATCAAGCTCTGACATGTATTACAATACAATAACTGATCGTTAAGAACATTGATTAAAAATAACAGTTAAAACCATCTGCATCAGGTTCAGCTGAGAACAATTATAAGTAGATAGGAATACTCCCAGGTTTTACTTGCTATAAACTGTAAATTATGTGCAAAGATGTTTTCCCAGCCAGTTACTAAATGTTCTGTCAACTTTTTGGGGAGATAAAGTCACTCAGAATTTCTGAGACACAGAATGCTTTAAATTAAAACTTAAAGGGCTGACAAGTTTCTGAAAAGATACTCAGGTTTTACATTTTTGGCCTAAGTGTGTTTTCCAGCTTAGTAAGTCAACAGGTCAAATTCAGCTAAATATCTGGGACAACGAATGGAGAATCACATTTCCTAGTCCATAACACAGATTCTTGACAGAATCATGTTTAATAAAGTCCTTCAACATATTTTCCAGAATGAAAATACATTAAATTAAACAATTAAGTTAATAATTAAATATATATAATTCAATAGAACTGAACTATAATAGCTGTATTCAAGTATTTTGAGTTTCAAGTCTCATCTATATGAGGCCATGGAGTAAGTTCATGTGTCACAGAGGAAAAAGCTCTTAGTTTTTAATTGGTAGAAAAATAAAACTTCAAACAGTAACAGGCTATTAGACCACACATTAATTACTAGTACTCAACAACAGAACTGGACAAAAATTTTTTCTTGACAGCCTCACATTAAATCTAATGAATTCTCTTTTTGACAGTGAAGAAATCCCACAAGTGTTATTAAAAACAGTACATATTTTATCTGCTGGATTTTAGTTTATGAGTGGATAAAACTATAGTTCAAGGGACTAAAACTACTCAGAGCTGCATATTGTCCTTTTACTCCCACAAAGAGCAGAGAATGCCGGGTCCTTAAACATATTCAGCTCTCCCAAAATGTCCTAATCCAAGAATATTTTGTTTATCCAACAGACCGAGGAGAATGCAGAGAAGGAGCTGTTCTGGTACTGAGTGATCCTCTTTTTCTGATGTGCTGGCACAAGAAGATTATTATTATGGGAAAACTGGTTTGTTGAAACCAGGAAAAAATATGTTTTTAACATTAATTTGGCTTTAATCAGGACTTTTCTCGTGCTTCATTCTCATTCTAGATAATTGCAAACAACGACAATAACTACAGGTTATTTTGCATGATATTTTTCTTTCAGTTAGTGACATGGTTGAAAATGAACCTATTGATTTTTTTCCACTTTCACCGAAACACCTAAATATAGATTTTTTAGGAAAAAAGTCTTGCAAACAATATATAGTGCAAGTCTTCTGAATTTATCATAGCCCCCAACACACAGATCAAGTTTCTTCTGCATTTCTTTGGCTGATGATAGTTTAAACACCTTCCAAATCTGATCACGTTATTATATCTGTTTTATCAACTGCGCAGCCAGGTTGCACAGCATATCATAAACTAATCCAGAATAAAACAACTCACCAAAATTATACTTTCAGTACATATGAATACGTGTTTATTGAAAGAGGGAATCAAAAAGAGCTGGAGAGGGACTTTTCACAAGGGCATGAAGTGGTAGGAAAAGGGTAAATGGCATTAAGATGAAGGAGGGTAGAGCTGGATTAGATATTAGGAAAAACCTCTGTCTTGTGAGAGTGGGGAGGCCCTGACACGGGTTGTCCAGAGAAGTTCTGGATGCCTCATACCTGGAAGTGTCCATGTCCAGGTTGGATGGGGCTTGGAGCAACCTGGTCTGGCGTAAGGTGATGACCTCTAAGGTCCTTTCCAATCCAAAGAGTACTGATTGTATGACTGAATGATTACTTGGCATCTTAAATATTTCCTTAATCCCTTCACCAACCAGTTGCCTATCTGAGTCATTCCAGCACAATGCCTGTAGTTGTTGGAACAACAAGCTGGAAACTTGTGGGAAGGGAAGAGGGACTAAATTTGTCTAAGCTACAGCAGCAGTACCACTGAATGTGCAAGCAAGGAAACAGTTTCATTTTGCTCTGAAAATGAACTTCTTTATATGGAAAATATATGCAAATCGACCAGATGTACTGAGAGGGGAAAACATAGAAGTCCTGATTTAGCAAAGTACTTAAGCACACTCTTAAAGTTAATCATGTGCTTAAGTCTATTCACTGAAGCACTTGACACATGTGTGTGCTTTTGCTGAGTTAATGTAATAAAGCAGAGACCATAATGATAGTCCTAGGATAAACAGACTGGCTGAGTTGCTAAAAGCAAAGCATGTGTGAGCTCCTGCTTCCTGTATCCTATCCTAAAATAGGTCTCTAGAGCAGAGATGCATCTCACACCGCAGGGAGTTCTCCCCTTCCCTTGAGGGAACTCAAGGATTACTTTAGACGAGAGAGCAAATGCTCACAAAGCCAGATTCAGTGCCATGAGTTGGCACGATGGACTGAAAGCTGCCTTGCTTTCAAAGCAGAGGCTTATTCTCATGATCAGGGGAGTCAGAAGTTTTCTGGGAGAAAAAAATGCAAAAAGATTGATGTCTTATGAAAAATTATGATTTCATCCCCTAAGAGGATGGCTGAGTCTACGGAGTGTTCCTCCCAACACCGGGTCCTGATTAAAAACAAATAAGCAATCGCTTCCTGCTTAATACATGCTAAAAAACTCCCAAACATGTAGAACCATGGAATCATTAAGAGTTGGAAGAACCTCTCAGATCTTCAAGTCCAACCATTAACCCAGCACCTCCATGTTCACCACTAATCATATCCTCAAGTGCCACATTTACACACATTCTGAAACTTCTAAAGGTGGCAATTCCACCACTGCCCTGGGCAGCCTATTCCAATGTCCAGCCACTCCTTCAATGAAAAAATTTTTCCTAATATCCAAGCTAAAAATCATGTAGAGGAGGTTTGTTCAGATTAGAACAATTGTTCCTAGGATGAACTTATACTCCTGAGATCAGGCAAGCAGTGGTGATTCAGACAGGCACAGTCACCACAAAAATTACGCCTTCTTAATGGAAAAACTTGAACCAAATTTCTCATTAATGAGCATATACATTATCCGTGGTCACTAAATACTGAATGTGTGAGTGAGCCATAGGTGAGGGCACCTGTGAGGCTGTGGATTCCCCAGTCCTGGAGATGGTCAAGACAGGCTGGATGGGGCTTTGAGTAACCTGGTCTTGTCCATGGTGGGGGGGCTGGAATTAGAAAACCACTAAGGTCCCTTCCAACCCTAGGCATTCTATGGTTCTAGGAATCTAAACTTAGATCTTTGTTATAGTTGTCTACTGGTGGAGGAGATGTCAGAGCTCCTCCTGTGACACCCAGGGGAGATCAGGTCCATGTACTTACAGAAGCCTAGAAAGCGAAAGAGCTCATCCTAAAAAGGACTGGCAGTTCCAGCTAAATTCTTTCTATTTTTTTGTGTATCACATGGAGTTCATCTCTCTTGGTTTCCATGGAATGCTTACATATGGGTACATACTTTTTACATACTTTTTGCTTCTCAATCTTTCACTGAATTCTATCCTGATCAAGTTAAATTGCTCAAGACACTGCTGTGGGAGAGTACACATAAAGTTCATTTAGTAAACATCTTGTTTTAGCTTTTTCTCTGGGAAGGTGGTACTGTTGAAGACAGAACACTCATGGTCAACCTGGCAGGCAGCTAATCTCCACAGAGTTGTTCACTCACACCCCCCAGTGGGAAGGGGGAGAGAATCAGAACAAAGCTAAAACTTGTAGATTGTGTTAAAGCAGTTTAATAGGACAGAAAAAAAGGCAGAAATTATAGTAAGAATAAAAGAACGTATGAAGAAGTGATGCACAATTTCTCTCCACCTTCTGAGTGAGACCCACCCAGTTCCTGAGCAGAAGCTGCCACTCACTGGTCAGCTCCTTTGAGTTTTACAGTTCAGCATGATGCCATAAGGCATGGAATTTCACTTTGGATCAGATGTCCCAGCCCTTTCCCCTCCCAGGATTTTGTCCATCCCCAGTTTCCTCGCTGGCAGGGCAGTATGAGTGCAAAGTCCTTGGCTTAGTGTAAGCATTAAACAACAACTAAATCATCAGTGTGTTCTAAATCCAAAGTACAGCTCTGTACCAGCTACTACAAAGAAAATTTACTCTTTTCCAGGTGAGAGTAGAGCAATACTGAGCAAGGAGTGTCCTGATTTGACCAACTCTGGCTTTTCTTACATCCTGGCATTATGTTGTGCTGGGACACAGTCATTGTTTACTTTGTCTGTGCCCACTGGTGGGACTGTATTTCACTCATTCTCTGGAATTTCAGTTCTTTTCACAATATCTGCAGCTACCCATCACTTTCCTTCCCTCATTTTTTGCTTTATGCAGGATTTTACTCATTCCTCATTTTCTCAACTTTTACCTGTTTCTCATAGCTCTTAGCAACCAAAGCTTATTGTAGACTTGAAAACTTGTGCCAAGACATTCAGAGGGATTCTAGGATGTGAGCCAACTATCATTTCAAGCTTAGATGCAACTTAAAATGCTTTCATTTTTTCCCCCTTCTTTTCAAGACTATTCTTTCCAGGATTTAAGATTCCACCTGCTGTTTAGTCATCACAGAATTGTAGAATCATAGAGTCATAGAATAATAGAATGTTTCGGGTTGGAAAGGACCTTAAAAATAATCCTGTTCCACCTCCTGCCATGGGCAGGGACACTTTTGACTAGACCAGGTTTTTCCAAGTCACATCCAATCCTGATCTGGACACTTCCAGAGATGGGGCAGCCACAGCTTCTCTGGTCAACTTGTTCCATTGTTTCCACACCTCCACAGTAGAGAATTTCTTCATAAATGGTTTCTCCCTAACAAAGGTATTGTACTCTCTCACACCTCATTACACAGAACAATTTACCTATTAAATCCTCACAGCTGTTTTACTGGAGTGAATAAAATCACATATCACTTATTAATTACTGTCAGAAAAAAAAGAGAATATATTTTCTTCATTAATTCAAAGAAAGGCCGAAAGGAAACTTCTATGTATTCACCAGAAAACCAAAAATATGGATCAAGTGTACATGAAACAAATTTAATATTTCCTTTTTAGAAAGGAGCTAAGGAAGGCAGAACAAGTTTTGGAGAACAGTTCATGGACTAAAATATGGAACATGTTGACTTTACTACTTCCATTTAATATGTTACATTCTTCAGAGGCACATTGTAATAATGTATATGCAAGATGTACATTAATGATGATAAGCATTCAGTTGAAAAAATAGTACATTAAATTAATTTCAAATAGAGGTGAAGATGAAAAAAAAAGATTTTGTGTCTATAAATAATAACCAAATCACCACAAAATGATGCTGCCAAAAACCCTGTTGCAACTGGTGTAAATTTGCAGTATGGATCAAATTTGTGTGGGCTTGATTTGTAGCTTGTGTTTAGGTTATGCAACCACCAAAATATTCTATATAAGTACAGCTTTATCCACTTTTACCTGGACTTGATAGACCGCAGAACAACATAAAATTAGATCCCTTTTATTCACTCCTTTATCAGTCTTTTTATACTGAAAAAAGAACCTTGAGTTTACAAAACACGGAAAATGTTCATTCTTGTAACTTCCATCTGCCTATAAATTTTACACTGTTGAGCCCCTACTGACTGAAGGGGAGTTAGTGCTGACTTAATGACTGGTCAGTAATAGTTCTTTTTTAACACAGCTGCTTTACAAAGTAATCTTGATGTCTGCACTGGCTACAGGATGCATTTACTGAATAATAATATTGGGCATGGAGTTATTTTACTTGGCGCAGGCATAAATGGATGCAACTGCATTGACTTTTCCAACACATATTTTACACACCAAGTTTCCTCTGTGTATGAATAATAATTACTCATCCACATCCTGTGCATGGGGGAGCTGCGAGCTCCTAGCTGAAGCCCGGACAGGTTTTGTAACAACTTAGACTGGAAGAAAGAGCTTTAATGAGAAATCAGTGTGCATGTAAAATATACCAAATTAGGATCTTCAGGAGTTGGTATCTACAGTACACATCTGAGGAAATCACTCTGGGTTCCTGTTAAAGGTAATAGAGAGCTCATTTGTGTAGTCAATGACTTCAGGATGTGATTCATCTTCTTAAATAGGCACCTGCATTCAGCTCAATGTAAATTCTCTGGACCATCTTTTTGCTGACTATTTTAAGAGCCTGAAGAACCATCTCTGAAGCAGATGCCCCGCTGTAGATATCTGGATTTAGGTGAAGGGAATTCATCAGTGTTGTAATTCTCTTGTCTGAGGATTCCAGCCTGATGCTACTGCTGCAAGCAGGTTTGGCTCGAATTTGGGGTAACTAAAGATCCTCGACGAAAAAATTGCTACCTCTTATTACAGAAAATAAAGGCTGTTCAACGCATGAACCATGACAGTTCAACTTCTATTTCTTTTGTATCCAGAGAATCATTTTCAGGTTGAAAAAGACCTGGAAGTTTATCAAGTCCAACCATCAACACAGCAAACCCACCCTGTTCAGTACTAAACCATGACCCCAGGTGCTGTGGCCGCAAGTTTTTTGAACAGTTCTTGGAACGTTACTGTCAAACCAATGTTGCATCCGTTTCAAGACTCCTGCATGTTCCTTCACCTCAAACTCTACTGTAGCTATATGGAGCCAAAAGACAAAAAATTTCTTATGAAGTCAACTGTGCTTTTGGAGAAGTTTTTCACATGATTTCTTGAGCCACAATGCCTCCTTTTCTCACACAGCAAAAGACTGTAGGATCTGTTTGGCTATTTTTGAATTGTCTGCATTCAAACAGTATTACCTCCAGCCTATGAAAACCAGACCTTCAGCAAAAACATATCCCTGAAAATGCAGCAAAACTCTTTTATGACTTTATCACTGCTTAGCCTGCGATATCATGGGCTAGTGTGAAAATGCTCCTGGTGAAATCCACCCCACCACACAAATATCCCTTCTTAAAATGTCCAAGTCTCACTTTGGTAAATCAATGGAATGGAAAAAACAGTTTTACATAGCTTTCATACATTTGAGATCTCAGATCATGTTCCTTCAATAAACTTTCCACAGTTCATTTTTTTAGCTTAGATGAGAATCCATATCTCTTTGTTAATGCTGGCTTGATACTGCAGAAGAACAGGGAAGGTATGTGGGATTATAGATGATGAAAAGTTAAGTATAAGTGGTATTAAAGAAGAATGTCCTACAGTGTTGGCTTGACATTTCATGCCAGATTTTTCTCAAATAAATTAAGATATTAAAGGAGGAAGGTAGCTTTAGATCAACAGTTGAATATTGTGCTTGAAATATCAAACCAATGGGCAATTGCAGAATCACAGAATAATTTGGGCTGGAAAGGACCTCTGGAGATCATCTGGTCCAACACCCCTGCCAAGGTAAGTTCACCTAGAGCAGGTAATACAGGAAAATATCCAGGTCAATCTTCACTGTCTCCAGGTGGGTTTATTGCCATGGAAAAAAATCACAAGTAAATAATATGGTAAAGAAGCATGGCAGTGTGGGAAAGTGAATTCCTTTGATCTGAGCTGCAGTTCACCTTGCGTGGAATTGCTGGGTAGGCATCAAACACTGATGAAGTCCCAAAACACAACTTAGTCTGACTTGGCAAATGAAAGAAGCCATCAGGTAGGACTTAGGTGAAATTTACTCTGTCAGACATCCCAGCCATAAAAAAAAGCGCAAAAATTAGTTTGGGACACACCACTTCTATTTTCTGTCTTTAAAATTCATGCTAATTTTTCCAAGTCCTGTTAGTAAAGCAGTCATGAAATTACCTCAGTGATTCCAGATTACGATCAAACACTTTGACACCTCTGCTTAGTGTGTGTTGGAGGATCACAGTTTGCTTCCATCCTTTCCCTTTTCCAGCTTGTTTGCAGATTATTGCTTACATTCATTCATGCAGCTCCAAGCAGAGTTTGCTGGCCAGGGACTCTGAATTGTCAGTATTGCAGAGGCACCAATAACCTAAATTTACTTGAATAACCACTGAATCAAGCTAAGTATCTGCAATTACACCTGCATGTGTGTGCTTGGGCCATGAAAGGAAACTTTATTTCCTTATAGATGAAAAGCCTCTCTGTATGTGAAGTATTATTATTATTATTTTTATTCTTTCAAGCCACAATCCTTAATTTAGAGATCTGAAGTTATTACAACAACAAGACACATTTGTCATCTGCTGTGGGTATTACTTAAAAATTTATGCTTTACTGGTTTAAATATGCATTCAAAACACTAAAGGCTTTTTGTTCAAGCATTAAGATTAGAGTATTACACTGAAAATCCTTAGTAATAATTAATTTTATTATTTCAGCAGTAAAGCTTCTTGAGCTGAGAACTGAGGGAGATGTAGGAGATGAAGAGTTTAACTGACAGATGATTAATATTTTGCGGATTTCTCTGCCTTTTTTGCCAGTTCTTTCAGGCATGTGTCAGATGTACAGGTTCAGTGGGACCTGATACACTTCTAAATGGTCTGGATTGCCACAGCAAAAGGACAGAGTAGGTCAGTACCGAGTGAGCTGGATCTTTAAAGGTTCAGGTTTGATCTCCTCTTGCTCTGTATAATTATTTCTCCTTGTGTTTTGTGGATCTTGGTTTGTTTCCTCGTAGGGCTCTTCTTATCACTGTGGTCATGGCTTCTCTGATTTGTGTGGCAAAGGAGTTGGGCTGACAGACTGGGCAGACTGGTGGCCACTGTGGGGAAGGAGAGGTGACACTGAAGCTGCTGCAACCTCTGTATTTCCTGGGAAAACAGCAGCATGATTTCAACATGCATGAATTTATCAAGAGCAATATATTAAATACGATGGAAACAGAGAGACCAGAGATGACTTTGTGAGCTAAAACTCTGTTCTCACTTACCGGTGAAATATGATGGTGCAACAAGGAAATTAAAAGTTTTGATGACTCAGTGGTCATTTCATTCATCTAATTGAAGCATTCATACATTATCAGCAGAGTCTTTATCTCATCTCTTTACTTTGTTCAGATTTTTTCATTTGTTGACTTATCTTTCTAATGCAATATCAGTGTCTTAAAAATCTCAGATAAGAATGTAAATGAGAAAGAGGATTTTAAAGGATTGTGGCTTTGGCATATGGTCAACCTGGCTTTGTAATTAAACCTGTAGTGAAAGTTGCTTTAGCATCTTTTTTAACCCAGAAATCTCAAAAATTCCTCAATCACAGCAAAGTAGCCACCTCATTAGACATCTCTAAATTGCAACTATTTTACAAACCAAAGGTTTCTTGTTTATTGGAGTAACAGATGTGTATACCTAGAACTGGAGTTGGTTGTAGATTGTGTCAGGGGTTGTGAAAGATGAGACTAACTGAAGAGAGAAGAGAGTTCATGTGTTGGTGTGCACATCTTAGAATCACAGAATGATTTGGGTTGGAAGAGATTTCAAAGATCATCCAGTTCCAACACCCTGCATGGGCAGGGAAATTGTCCTCTAGACCAGGTTTTTCCAAATCCCATCTACCCCAGCCTTAAACACTTCCAGAGGTAGAGAATACACAACCTCTCTGGGAAAACTGCCAGGGCTTCATCACCCTCACATGGAAGAACTTGTCCGTAATATCCAATCTCTCCTCCTTCAGCTTAAGGCCATCCCCCACTTTGTCCTGTCATTCCATTCCCTTTCCAGGGTTCCTCACCATTATTCCTGTAGGCCTCCTTTAGGCATTTGAAAGAGCTCTAAATTCTAAATTTAATTCTAAATTTAGTTCTAAAAATTTATTTCTGAAATTCTAAATTCTAATTCTAAATTCAGCCTTGGGAATTCTCTTCTCCAGGCTGAACTGCCCCCAACTCTCCCAGCCTATCTCCATGGGAGAGGATCTCCAGCCCTGTCATCAACTTGATGGCCTCTTCTGGACTCATTTCACCAGGCCAGGGTCTCCAGATGTGTCTTGCTCAGCCTTGGACACTGAGAATTTATTCTTTGTGAAAGGGAGGGTGTCCCAATAGTGCTGATTTTATGTTATTTTGATAAATGTGAAAAACAAGGGGGATTCATTTTAAGGAATGAAAAGTAGATTAGGCTAAGTGGAGCAAGAAGGTGAGAGAAGCTACATAGGCATGGAGAGAGACAGAATAGGAACCACAGAGCTGTAAGTAACAGGCAGATATTCAGGGAAGAGTGCAGATGACAAAGTGCACGTGACTATTCATTGCCTTTTGGTTAAGAAGAGTTCACACACCCTCAGACAACCCAAACAGAGACTCACACAATGAGACACCACTGAGGGGAAAACAAAAAAAGAACAAGCATGAATGGCACGGCACAGACTTTGCACTCAGTCAGCTCATGCTACATTTCAGCTGGCAAGTGAACAATCTGATGTTCTCTAGCTCATTCCCAAAGCAAGAGAGGAAGCAACACAAATCTTCAGTGCTGCCCGCAACACCACCAAGAGCAAGGCTTCAAGAAACCCCGTCAACCAGCCCTTCTTTCAGCCACAAGGCAGCAAAAACTCTCTCAGAAAAAGATCTGACCAAATGTCTGCCTGAGCACATCTCTAGGAACACCCAGCCATGAAATCCGTGCATCAGCTCTGTGAAATCTTCCATGCACCTTCACCTTCCACAGGAGGCTTTCTTTTTTCCCCTTAGTGCTTGCTGAAATTTAGCTGTCAGGGTAGCTGTCACTTACTGGAGTACAGGCATTTAGCACCATTTTAGTGATCCTGAGGTGTCCAAACGTCCACATGGGTTGACAGATATGTCAGAGAAGCCACAGAAGACTCACACCCTTCTGGACAGGGAGTAAGGCCAAACAAAACTGTAGGAAGTGTCAGAGTGTGTGAGTAGTGATAAATGTGATACAATTCACTGAACTGGAACTCTAATGTCTAATCTAAATCTCCCATATAGAATTTGATAATCCCCCTTATGCTTTATTTGAGAAATCTCCCCTATCATAGAATCTGAGCTGTGGAATTTGAGCTGTGTTGTTCAGCTCTCTTTTGAAACTGGAAACAAACTAAGGCAACATGAAAACCTCTGTACACAGCGTCTAAACAGCTTAATATCAGAGAAGAAAGTGAGTTTTCCTACCAGCTGTGCCCAAAACAGAAATGTTTCATGTCTCTAACTGAACACAGAGCAGTTCACAATCCTTGCAATATTTATTTGTTCTTCTTGTCTTTACATGGAATCATGGAATCACGGAATCACAGAACCACAGAACCACAGAATCACAGAGTGGTTTGGGTTGGAAAGGACCTTAAAGATCATCTCATTCCAACCCTCTGCCAAGGGCAGGGACACCTTCCACTATCCCAGGCTGCTCCAAGCCCTGTCCAGCCTAGCCTTAGGCACTTCCAGGGATGGGGCAGCCACAGCTTCTCTGGACAACCAGTGCCAGGGCCTTCACAGGGAAAATTCTCTTCCTAATATCTAATGTAAACCTATTCTCTTTCAGTTTGAAGCCATTTCTTCTTCTGTCACTCCATACACTAGTGGAAAGTCCCTCTCTAGTTTTCTTGTCAGCTGCCTTGTCAGGTACTGGAAGGCTGCAATTAGGTCACCCCAGTACTTCTTTTTTCTAGGATGAAAACCCCCAATTTCCTCTTGGCCTTTCCTTGTAGGAGAGATACGCCACCGCTCTAATCATCCTGGTGGCCTTCTCTGGAACTGCTCCAGCAGACTAATCTCTTTCCTGTGCTGGGGGCACCAGAAGTGGATACAGAACTATGGATGGGGCCTTTTGGTTTAACTGTGTGCCTCTAAATCTCTTGTGAAGCAGTAATAATCTAAATCCTCAGGGGATGCTTTGGTTAAGCAACTCCAGAAGTGCTACTTCACTTACAAATGAGGCAGAGGAACTTGCTGTTCAGTCTTCAGAGGTTGTTTATTGTTTCTTATCATGAGTACCAAGCCAAGGGTGATACAGGCTCTTGTCTTGGTTTGGAAGACAGGTATCTGTCAAGGAAGGCAGGAACCTCCCTTGAAACGAAAGAAAAAAAGAAGAAAAAATGTAAGCCCCCCATTTTCCCTCTGAATTATTATATTTTGAAAAAAAACAAGGGGGCTCTCAGGTAGAGATATGGGAATAGGAATAAAAGTTCTTTATTAATATGTATAATAAGGTAAACCAACAACAATAATTACAGTATTAACAACAGAACAGAACAGGGACCCCATCTCGGCTGAGACGGGAAAAGTGGAGGAGAGGCGGTGTCTCACAAACCCTCTGTGGGCACTCAGTCCCGGAGCTCCGGCAGGGATGAGCAGGAATCTCGGGACTGTGGATGGGATGGATCAGCAGCTCGGCGGTCAGTTGGTGCTGCAGCACGTCCGGCAGGACAGGGGAGCAAGGGCCACAAATGGAGAAGAAGAATTAGAGGAAGAAGAGAAGAAACAGGAAGAGGAAGAGGAAGAGGAAGAGGAAGNAGGAAGAGGAAGAGGAAGAGGAAGAGGAAGAGGAAGAGGAAGAGGAAGAGGAAGGAGGAAGGAGGAAGAAGAGGAGGAGGAGGAAGAAGGACGAGGAATAGGGGTAGGAATAGGAATAAGAAAAGGAAGAGGAAGAGGAAGGAGGAAGAAGA
>VWYI01043698.1:5755-48865 GCA_013399455.1 Anthoscopus minutus | reverse complement strand
GAGACAGACTGGCTCAGCTAAAGAAAGACAGAGAAGCTCAACAGGGTTGGTTCGAATCCTGGTTCAACCAATCACCATGGCTCACCACCCTGATAGGTCCACTGGCAATGCTGCTTTTAGCTCTTACCTTCGGACCATGCCTGCTGAACAAGCTGGTCTCATTTGTTCAAACCCGTCTAGAACTGGCCAACATTCTCTTTATAGACCGACAACAAATGCTGTAAACCGAACTGTAAACACTGCCAGTTGCAAGGTTTCCTAATTTGCCTTACGAAAACTTACTCAGGTTTACCAAACCCCTTTCCCTTATTAAGTTACCACTTTGTACCTCATTTCAGTGCCTATGCTTATGACTACCTCATTTTTTGAAGTGGGGGGAGATGTCGTAGACAGGGACAGGCGCTGCGGAAGATCTCAGGATGTGATGGAAAGCAGTACAACCCTTCCCCCCTCACCTGTGATATCCAATCACACCCTATGGTATGTAATACCTCCTAACTCCAGTGGTTTTCCACTCCCCACTAACCATACCTGGCCTTACTGTCCCCCTCTGACGTAGCGAAGCCCCCTTGACTATTTAGTTCCACGAGGTAAGGTAATAAACGCCATTTTGACCATCCACCACGTTGGTATTAGTGTGTCGATGGACCGCATGGCCTGGGAGACGCTGGGCCGCCGTGCTGTTCTCTGAACCAGGTCGTCTTGTCTTCAAATCAGAAGGCAACACATGATCAACAATGAAGATGTCACCACACCCCAAAACAGCTTATGAACAGACTTTTGGACACTCAAAATTATAAAAACCAAATAGGATGCTGCTTTTTCAAGATCGGACACAGCGCATATTTTTTAATATTACACAGAATTGATCAAAAATTCTAATCCTACAACACAGATCACAAGTTTTTTTCAGAGGTTACAGATGAGTTTGACCTCCGTCTATCTCTTTCTCTAGAGGCTACTGGAGTTTTTAGGATTCAGGGATTTCGCACATCAAATGAACATCAAAAGACCAACCAAACTTAACGTATTCCTTTACCTCTGTTTCTCAGCCTTAAAACACAGATTCAGGTTTTGACATTTTTAAAGTATATTAATTTATTTTTCCTCTTTAATATGATGAAAGTTTTTGCTTAGTTCTGCTGTACTCACCTCTAAAAAGTTGGGTTTTTAGTTGAGATTAAAGATTTTTCACTTTCTTATTCAATTTCTTTGCTCTGAAATACAATTCCCTAATTACAATCCTTGTGAAGCAGCTTTGTTCTCAGCTCTTATCTATATCTTCCAAGATTGTTACAACTACAATGGTAATTAATTGCCAAAATTCAGTGTACAGCATAATAAAGTCTTGAGCCACTAACTGCTTCTCCATGAAAATAAATTTAGCTTTGAACTGGCATGAGAAGGTGACAAGACAAATATATTCTGTATCAGGCAGAATCTGGGCTTCATGTTCAACTACAGAAGGAATCATACTAATATGGCCTGAAGGTGATAAATTAATTTTGGCTAGGTTCCTGTCTAGGAGGAAAGAACAATTTTCCTAATGAGATAAAGATGAAGGAAGACAAGGACCTTTAGGCAAATGAAATTTAGTCTGAGAGAGGCTCTAATAAATCAGGTTGTGTTTCTCTGTTTAAGGAAATACCTGTTAGGAGATCTGGGGCCTGTTTATTTTTCTCTGACAAACCTGATTTTCTTGGCAGTTCACAAATTCAGAATCATAAATTGAAATGAGAATAAAAGCAGGTGGCCAAGTTCAAGTTTCATTTTTTTTTTCATCTAAAATAAGTAAAACAAATCCCAGCTAATAGACTCAATTGACACAGATCTCCTGCCACTTAGAAACTTGCAAATCCATATCCAAAGTATCCATACCCAGAGGTGCAGATTTGCTAGGAAAAGTTGTATTAGAAAAACTAGAGAACACAAATATTCTCACAAACATGCACACTAAATACCAAGAGACCAGATGGGAGGGATCCAAAATTCCATGGAAATAGCAACTGGAGAAGATGCCGCCCCTTCACTCAATTCTCTTTATGTGGCACACACTCCACAGACTTTGGGCAAGCTCATATTGTGAGCAGCAGATTTAGCACATGACCACTTTACTTTCCTGTAGCACTGCTATCATTGCTGGTAGCAGCAGAGCACATCCTGCCCAAAGACATCACTCAGCTGAACACACAATGTTCCTATACCACAGTCGTATTAGAAAAACTACAGCCTTCATCAGGCAGATTTTGTTTCACCAGTCTCTCACTTCAACCTCTGAGAAAAGACAGAAATTATTGTCTCTACCACTGCCTTTGAAGCAGAGTACTTTGGGATGTCTGGCTATCCTAAACTAACAGAGGCCGTGTCCCATATCAGTCAGGTTGCTGTGAAGGCAGCTGCCCCAGCTCCACTCTCCCACAAGCTCTGCATTGCTGCCCCTCTGTTATGCCAACCCAAGACATCATGTAGCTATTACCATCAACACAAAAAGATTGGGGCACTTGGGTAGGAGTAACAGAAAAGGCAGAATCATTCCCTCAAGGAGTTCACACTTTATTCAATACACAGTGAGTGTGCATGCCTCAAGAAATCACCATGTTGCTTGTGCTATATGGCTTCTGTGGTCATGTGCAGCAGCACAGTCTCAGCCTGCCTCTGCCTAATTGCTGACAGACTAATCACTATCCCTCTTTAAGGACAAGAATGCCAAAACCTGGATTTGTCAGATTCTTAAATATCAATTTCCGGGTGTTTAAGAAAGGAAAGGTTGTATTTAAAAGCTAGGTTTAAAGTTACAGTAGGCTAAGAAAGCAAACACCTCTGAAAAGACTGCTGGATTTCTGATCTAGCCTGTGCATTGCACATTTCACCACAGAAGTTAATAAAAAACTACAGCCAGCATTTAGACGATAAATTAGAATGTAATAAAACCTTTCAAGATGCCTTGGATATTAAAAAATTCTATACCTGAAATACTCTTTATCTGAGGGATTATATCAGCCATTACTCTGGGACTCCCTGTACAACAAAACAGCTTTTTCCATGCCTGTCCCCTGAGACACCAGTGAGTGGCTGTCCCTCTAAAAGGAAGACAGAATAGCTTAATTCCTCCTGTCCTCCCATTCCCTTCCTGTGCTACAAGACAGCTGTCATGTCCAAAGGGCAGCAGACCTTCTGACTGCTTTCAAGAGTGCAAATTTGCTTTTAGTAACATCACATAAAGATCCAGTGTTTGAGAAATTTAGGTATCTTTGAACAAACACACTATAGCTTCTGTGGTGATTCTTAAGAATTTCAACAGGACATGTATCTACCTCAGAAATTAATTCAAACCATGACAAGAATTAAAAATACATATAGCTGGGAATGAACAATATTTGAGGCCTACCTCTATCCTAGGCTTCTAGGATTTATTTATCTGAAACTCTTCATCTAACCAATTTGGACAACAGCAAATTACACAGTTGGGCATTTACTCACAATACACCTGTAGTGGATCAAGAAGCTTCTCTGGAAGGGCAAGGAACATGGTAGTTACCCTACCCTCAATGAATGAAAAGTAAATGACACCACCTTCAGTCTCTGAGACTGCAGTGAGCTGCTGCAGTATTCATATCATAGCATAATCACCCCAAAACCAAATGACCACCACCAATTCCACGTCTTTTTGCCTTAAATGTATGCTTGTACAGTGCCCACACGGGCTACATGAGATGGTGAGCATTTAAATCAGTATCTTCTAGACACAGCAATGCAAGGTGTTAGTACTTAAGAATCCACAGTATACTGCAAATAATAAAATATTCCATCTCGGAACTACTGCTCAAAGAAAAAAATCAAATTCTCTAAATGCTGACTGACATGGTATTTAAAGGTTTGTTTTTGGCTTTTTTTAACACTTCTTTCCTTGACGCAAGGGTGAACAAAAATCTGCATCACTTCTCATTATTTTTGCTTCAACATATCACTGCTACTGTTATAAAGTAAAGACCTGTGTCTCTACAAGTAAGGAAAGCAACCATACATCAGACTGAAGCTCTTCTTTTTGCCAGATGACCACACCCATATTTATAGCTGCCATAGCTATATGTACATTTTTACTGAAATCTGGATACATACATTAAAGAAATTAAAGAAGGTGTTTCAGCCCTTCAATACAATTTCCCTGAGTATAGTATAATTGATACCAAAAGACTATTTAAGTTTACCAATAAAGTTAGCGGTTAGCAAGCAACATGAATATGTTCTATCATCTGCAGTAATACAACTAGGACTTACAAAAGCAGTTCAGAATTCAGCTTTAACCAACTAAAATGCTGACCTCAGTTCTGCAAAAACACAACAGGACATATATTTCTTGGAAGATTTTCATAACACGTTCTCTTTGTCACGTCACCTTTAGCAGTGGCAGCAAGGGATTCTAGGCTGATAATTGCATTTTATCCCATTAACACTCATGAGCTGATCTGAAAGAACAGATCCAGACAGTTCTATGCTTTCTGTTCTGAATTCTGCTGTAGTCTTTCAAATTTACTAACATTTTATAGTTTCAAAAATATAAAGAATAGCACATGCCATATTTTTTTGATTTTATTCTTTGCTTCTTTATTTGGTGGGACTTAAACACATGCATAAATGCTTTCCTGAATGGATGCCAATATGCTATAAAATGACAACAGCTTATGTACCACTTCTTAGCATAATGCTCTCTGTAAAGAAACTAGGGAAGTAAAAGTTTCTTCTCAGAAATAACCTACAAAAATGTATAAAAATCACAATTGTCAAATATTTTCCAATTCAGTTTTACTAAATGAAAAACTTCAAAATAAACCCTTTTATTATAACCTCCTAAGAAGGAATGCACCTAATACTACAAATTAATGGCTTCTAAATGGAGGATCAATATTTCATTGTATTTTATATAAAGAGCTAAAATCACATTGCTGTAACAATACAGAAAAAGAGAAAGCTTTACAGATCAGGTTACCTGTCTGATTTGATGTTCTTAATAGACTATACATCTAGCTACAGCCATTTCACAGTCTTAATCACAATAATTTAGAGATTTTTAAAAAGGCAGTTTGTGACTTTTAAGTATTTACTACCATTCCATCAACTCCGAAAACTTTCTAAAGGAGACATAACTAGTTAACAATTATAAAGCAGCATTTTGGTGTTGCTCTATATCATGACAGATTACTTACATTAAATGATATGTATTATTTTACCTGATACATTCCAACTCCTATGTGTTTAGGCTCGATTTTCACTAGCTCAGCTAATGGGTCTTGGACGCGTCTAGCTATGGAAACTGAAAAATAAAATTAGAAAATAGGTATCACTTTTCTCTGAAAAACCTGAATCATGTAATTACTTTTGCTAAGATGTTTTGGGGTTTTTTTACATGTTCTATGCATTTAATTTCTTTTTGAACCTGGAAATAATATTATAACAGAATCCTTTTTCATTGTTAGACAAGGACATCAAATGTACATTAACCAAACATTTATTTTAATAATTCCAGCAAAGACCTAGGGATATTTTAAACTGTAATCAAGACATTTAAAAAGTTTTTCTGAGACAAAGAGTTCATAAATAAAACTACGTACACTATATTTTTCCATTTGCACCCACACTAATTGCACATGTAACATTTAACACCAAATTCTGTAAGAACCTCTCAAATCACAGATATGAAGAAACAAATAAACATTTAAAACAATAACAGAGTATCTGTTCACAGACTCATTATCCAATACAGAATTCCCTCAGGTACGTATTAGATATTTATATATTTATCTCCATCTTGAACCATAAAATTCAGTGTTCACCTTGAATATGATTCTTGGACTTTACTATCTAAGCTACACACCAAAGCGCATCAATTTGCAATCCTTATAACCACATTTAAAAAAAAAGCAATTTCCAACACATCTGGTGGCATTAAGAGCATACGGGAAGAACCTTTGATCTTCTAAATCTAAACGTTGAATCAAGACTGTATTTTTGAAGGCTCTATTTATTGATAAATCATTTGCTTACCAAAATCTCAGAAGGAAAAGCCTATTTCCAAACATCAATTCGTAAACTTGGTCTGATTCTGAAGATACTGGGTTGTATTCACTATTTGCAACTCCCACATATACGAAACTAAAAGAGTTCTGTCTATCAGTGTTACAAGTATAAATTATTTTTTTCTCCTGATTTAAGACAAAACAGGTTAGTTGGCTTAGCAGCTCATAAACACTAATGAAAGACAAAAGTGTTTTTCAAAAATCTTTCCAAATAAGGACCAAACATCCTAAAAAAAAGCAAACAAATAAAACCCTAAACCCCACAAAAAGTAAAACTCAAAAAAACCCAAAAGAAAACAAAAACATCCCAGCTCAATAAAAATTAAAACAAAGCCCTCCAAAAAAACAAAAACCAAAAAACCCCAATGTCCGAACTTGTTGCCAAGGCTGTTTTTTCTACCGCATGCACTTGTGCAAGAATAAGAAAAGAGGGACCAAAGAAAGCTGTGGGCCTTTAAAAGCTATGTCCAGAATCAACCCCACAGGGCATCAGTCATTTCAAGAATGTTTTACATTTAAATCCATTTTTAAGTGCATCAGGAGAGGGTTAGCAGAAGAACAGACTGGTCAACAACACACACAGTGCTAAAACAGGAAGTATCTCCAGTGTTCACCAGTTGATTTCACACATCCACATATGTGTATGAAAATGTGAACATGGTAATAATTATTATATATAAAATAACCTGTAAGCCCTTTTATTAGATCACAGAAGTAATTGTATTCATTCACAGAGGTGTTTAGGTCGGACACACCTTTGGAGAACACGAGCTGCCTTGTCTAACACTCCTGCTGAAACAGGGTTTGCTACAGCAGGTTACCCCAGATCATGTCCAGCTGGGTAGAGACTTAACAACCTGTCTGGTGAATCCATTCCAGTACTGGGCCACCCCAACAAGATGCAATGTTTTCTTCTGTCCAGATTGAATTTGTTGTGCTCCAATCTGTGCCCATTGCTTCTTGTCCTAGCAGTGGGCTTTACTGAGAAGAGTATGCTGCTCTCTTCTTCATTCCCTCCCATCAGGTACTTACAACCCTTTTTAAGATTCCCCCTGAGCCTCCTCCAGGCTGAGCATTTACAGTTTTCTTGGGTTTTTCCTTGTATGAAAGGTGCCCCAGTCCTTAATCATCCTTGCAGCCTATTTTAAGCATCAACCATTACTACTGCAGGGTGTTAAAGGTTTCACAGCATTTCAGAAAAGGACTTAACAAAACATTTGTACTTGAAGCCAAAACAGTAGCCAGATATATGCAGGCTCCTCAAACTACAACTGCAAAGTTTATCAATTAAATGCTGCACTAGAGACTTCACTTTTAATGATTTGCACTGTTAAATGCACAGTTAACATGAAGTTCACTGCTCGGTCATGCAAAACTTTTCATATCCTTTAATATCCATTTTAACATGCTAACAAAGGCAGTTTGCTAGCTAGGCTCAGAAAGCACTGTGCTGGTGACATCTGATATGCCTGCTTCTCTGATAGAGAAGTTCTGAATTCAAAGACAATCACATATGCTTCCTTGTCAAAAAAAAAACCACAAAAGGTTAATCAGCGTAAGTACACCAGTTATCACTTAAATAAGTATAGCTCACTGCAGAAATACTTTCCTTTAACAGTAAGTCATATTAATTACTTTAAAATACTAGTCACCCACCAACAAACAAAAGTGAAGCAAAACACCAATGAAAGCAGTATTGATCCAAACCAGGAAACACTTACAATGATGTATTTCTTCTGAATGCACTGATGCCTATGCACAGAGACTTGTCCTTCAGCAACCATCATTAAACTCAGCTTTTTAAATACACATACAATGTTCTGGAGAATTTTCTTTTAGTTCTACCTAATGTAAAACATATTTCAAAAGCTACATTTTAGATAAGCTGAGAGCAAATACCTCTCACTGTCCACATCTCCTTTCATTACATCTTTTGAAAACAGACAACTATGGTTAGGTTGATACCGGAATTTTCCAAGTATAGCTTTCTCTTGGCAACCTTCAATTAAAAATTAAAATTTAGACTCTTTGTCATATTAGCTTGGTTGACAATGCTGTTATAGCCCTAGGAGGATTCTAGTGGAGGCACAGGACCTGATCCAGCTAAAAACCTCAGCACAGATGTGTATCAGAACTCCCACTGGAATGAGTAAAACTTTTCACACACATAAAGTTACATAGCTATTTAAGTACTTTCCTGGATCAGGCCTAATAGTTACAGTACCGAAGTAGGAAGTAGGAAGATCAACTAACAGTCAGTTAGGGATTAAGGGATGCAGCTCCTATGGTCAATACCAGCAGGATAGCTCACCTGCCTAATTCCCACTAAAGCTGCAATTTTACTCCAGAACTTTTCCAATTTGTAAATAAAAGAGAGCATAGTAGGGAAAACGCAAGAGCTGTCCACATACCTCCTAGGCAGAAATTCAGTCAAGATTAGCATCTACTGCCTCTTGTCCAGGAAACCCGTTTATTTTTTGCTGTAGTCGTTGCACACTGCAATAGATGGATCTTTTTGGGGCACAATGAGGCTCCACTCTGGCCATTTGATCCAAGTGGCTGAACTCTCACAATACAGGCAGTGTACTACTGAAGTCATGAGGACTCAGTGGAAGTGAGAGATCTACTACCATGGAGCAGACACAGTAAAACCTGATGGTCTGGCATTTTCTTCTTAAAAACTATATCAAGACTACAAAATTTGTTTTCCACTTTCAACTGTTTTACACTGGGTACATTTTAGAAACCACACACTTTTAGAAGACTAACAATGAAACAGGTAATGATTTCTTATTTCTGTAGATATTTTAAGGTATTTTTCACTTGTGCCCAAAAGATTAAATTATATTATGGCATGCAGGGCAAAATGAGAAAATCAGATTTCTCAAATGTTATCAGCACAGCTAAACATGAAACGTTTGAGCTATGCCTTTATTAAAACATGCTAGTCCAAGTAAAATGTGAAAAAACCCCTAATCAATATTAAACAGGATATTAAAATCAGGATGACATGACCCTCTATTAGAAAATCACCACAAGACTTTCACATCCTATAAATGCAAAGCTTGAAGTTGTGAATTAGGAGGAAAAATATTACTGCAACACTTGGAAAGGCAGTAACATACTGTGCTGCCTTTCAATAAATTTATGTAAAATTTTAACACTTGAAGGGATAGAATGGTCTAGGTGGTGTTCTGACTTAATGTAGATGTACTTCACATCCAAGTGCAATGAGAAATAAGATTACAGCAAGCATATTTAGTGTAAATCAAAGTCTTGTCATTAGATAGGACATATTCTGCCACTCAGTTTAACTACTTGGAAGTCTCAATTCACTCCATACTTTGGTTATTTGACAAGACAAATCTAGCAGACAGTAAAGTATGTTTGTGTGTCACTGATGAAGATGCCATTGTGGTGGGCAAAAAATATCCATAAGAGTTGATTGCACAGCTCATGCTAATCTATGTGTCTGATCTTCATAGAAAGTGTGGAATTACATTAAAATGTTTTGTTTCCTAATGGCTAATAAGCAGATATGCCCTCATGAACTACTACTCCTGCCCTAAAGATCAAATCATTAATTTCAAATGGAGAAATTTAAAATTAAGACTATCTTCTTCAAATATATGTCACATAACTTTGTTTCTCTAGTAATTTCTACATTTTTACATAAATAGCGTTTTTCACACAAATAACAAAGGAGAGTTTTCACTCAGGAATACTGATAATTTTTAGGCTAAATCTTTCCAAACTAAAGACAGAAACCACACTCAACAGCGAAGGGCCAAAACAACACAGCAGCCTTACTCTTTCTCTGTAGAGTATCTATACAAGGGCTATGTCAGCTGCCAGCCCTAAAAAACCAGAATTGGTGCTAATTTCTTTGGCTACCTGCCTCACTTCAGTAACAGAACAGGTCTAAAGCAATCATTAAGCCCCAAATCAGACATGCAGACTGTTTAGGATGCAAGTGCAGCTGGAAATCTTGTCACAACTAGATGAAATTTATTATGGTTTCAAGTATTGTGCCCACTTTGGGGGCAGGCTGCCAACTTTTGTGTTTAGACAATTGCATATCGAAACATTCTCTTTTTGCATTACTTTATGTAAGAGCCACACCATAAACCAAGAGCTTAATGGCTTAGATAAAGAAAGAGTGCTCAGTTACAGTGGCATTCAAATGTTGCTTAACAGCCTAAGAAGAAAAACATTTTTGGCCAAAAGTCCAGGATGATGGCACTCCTCCTCTTAAAAACATCTTCACATATGGATAAAAAAATGTGTCCAAGTCAATAACTGTGATAGCTTAGCTACCCCACCTGAGAGGGAGCATTTGTTTTTGTGCTTTGAAAAAATGTTAAGTTTCCAGATGTGAAGGCAGTATATAGTTTATAAATGCTTTACTAATAAATATATGGCAACCATAAGCTATTAAGCTATGATGAGTTCAATTTTGTCATAAATGAGAACATTCAGTATCTTTATTATAAAATCTCAGTATTTCAAACTTTCTGAGACATGCTACTATAAATCCAAGTAACTCATCCACTCTCCTATTTTAAATTAACCTTCGCACCCCAATAGTCTAGGTTGAAACTTCAACATCAATGAAGTAAAAAAGTAATACCTTAAGGTAATCAGGGAATAACTCACAAATGCGTAAGCAATTACTGTCAATATATCATACCAGACTAGATATGGAAAAATTACAACTTTTTAAATCCTTTTATAAAGCCTATTCTTGTGTACAAGATCAATTACTCTCCATAAGTATCTGCAATAATGTTTACTCAGTGATCAATTGGTCAGGTTTCCTGAGTCCTGGAAGCTTTCTATCCTGTTGACCTGAATTTCACCCTCCTTGCAAAGGATACAGTGAAACGTACAGTAGTTTTTTCATTAAGCATTCTTTCTCAGGAGGTCAGGATTTGTGACACAGTTTTGAAACCTCATATATCTTCTTGGTGGGTTTAAAGTATGCAATTTATTTTAAGCAACTGTTCAACAGCTGCGTTTCATCCAAAGCTCTTCTGCAGCAAGTGAGCAGGTTTTTGTTTTTAAAAGGATACATTTTAGTTTACTTTTAGTTTACTTTTAACTCCACAAAACTAATCCGTTATTTGCCTAAGATTAATGAACTAATGAATGACAATATTCTTATTTATTACCAAAAAAATTTAAAAATTAAAGAGATGGGTCGACTACAAGTTAAAAATATGTTTAAAGAGAAAACTTTGACAAGTGAATATTATAATACAGCTTTTGAAAGTCAATATTTTTTTCTCTTAAAAATATTCTCAAATCCACTTTTCTCAAGCATTAGTAATTTCTGTATCACAGAACAGAATCAATTTTGATCCAAGATGATATACGGGTCATATCATCATTTAACTGAAGCCTGGTGTAATTTTTCTGTCACAGAAATGAGTTAATCTCAGAAGACAGTATAAACTCTGAAAAAACTTTTCCCCATCTGTTCAGCTTAAAAGGTGGATATCATCAATATCTTTTTCATATTCACATTGTTGATACTAACTGCATCAAAAGTGATGCAGTTAGTACTGATCAACAATCAGCTGCTGATTACTTTTACTACTAAAAGTAAAAAATTACTTCAAGTTCTAATCTTACAATAACTAGTCATCTGTATCTTAGAAGAATTAGTCATTTGTACCAACGATAAATATTAAACTTTTGTAAGATCAGAATGCTCTTTTCTATGTAGTAAGAAAAGCAGCTTTGACAAATAACACATCAAATCCCAGTATTAAAAGGAAACCAAAACTCCTTGAATTAAAGAGCATCCTAGTACTGGTCATTCCTCTAACTCCACACTTCAAGGAAGCAACAAAGACTTCAAGAGGAAATACACAGACACAACACACACAGAGTTACACCAGAAGAGGAATGGTTCTCATAACTCTTTTATGCTAAGGGAAAATGGCTTGATCAGAAAATAAAACTTGCAAGTAGTAGGAGATCAAGCTCCTCTACTCCAGCCCACACCTGAGCTCTACAGCTTCAGAGGAAATACAGTGCCAGTAAGCAGGATGCTAATGAGTATACACCACTTCTCCCACATACCCGAAGTCTATACAGGTCAGAAAACATTAGATTCTTGTCTAGAACAACAATAAAACCACAAACATCTCTAATATCTGTGTAAAAACCCATTCAGGCTTGTGCTACTGGTTTGGGGCAATTCAAGCCCACTTTTCTATTTCTCAATATCTTGGTGCAAGTACATGTTCATGCCATCTGGGAGAGGCTCAGTAATTTCTTAACTATCTGCAGTTAGGAACTAGTTTTTGATTTCACATAGAACCTACAGATGCCCTATTTCTGTTTAAACTGTAGAGCCTAGTCCACATCTTGAGATGAACTGCTCAAAAATAGAAATTGGGTCCTATGGGGACACAAGTAACAAGACTCTCTTGTTCCTATAACTAATTACTTATATTACTATTATTAATTAAGACTTAATTCTTGCTATTACTATTATTTTAGTTTATTAATATTACCATCACTAACATGTTCTGCTGTTCACCACCCTTTTCGCTTCTAATCTGAATGTTCATCACTGCAATGTGGTTCTCTGTTTTCCATCCTTCCAAAAGTATAATAAAACTAATTTTTAAATGCTACAGAACATAACAGATGAGAAATGAAATATGATTTCATTTCATACTGCTCTAATTGCATGCCATGCAGCTAAATATTGGGCTGACAAATTTTTTTAATGCATGAGAATTCAGTGCTTACTTTTCCTTCTGAAAGCTTGTAGAACTTTCATCAATTCTCTCCAACAAGATGTAGAAGAATGCTTCCACTTAGACAGCAGTGTGAATGTTTTAACCGTAAGACTAAATAAAACAATAAAGTTTTTGAAAAATGACCTTCTCTCCTGAGTAGCCAAAGGGGAACAGTGCTCTTTTAAGAGGATGAAGAAATTAGCTCAAGTAGACATCCAGGCAGTATGTCCCACACATCTAATCATCAAATTGTTTTACTTTCCTTAAGATAAAGTCAAAAGAAATTACATTTTTTCCAATCTCTACCTTCTACTTGCTGGCCAGTATGACAGCTCTGAACTCTATGTCTCTAACAGGACTCCAGGGAATGAAACCCTGTAGCATAACAATCTGAAAGTCCTAACAAGCCCTCAAAGCCTACAAGGCTTTCTTTTGCAAGGAAAAGTGCAAATGGTGTGCTGAACTTTGAGCATACAATAATGCAATGTGTTCTGCCCTGTGGAGAGGAGACAAGCAGATGGGATTTGACAATGCTAAGGCAAGCTGTGCTGTGTGACCTTTGGCTCTCTGATTTCTCCTTATCCTCAGAAAGCATCTTAGAAACAACACAGTTTCCATACTGGATCATACTTGTACATGCACCATGACACATGCTTGCCCTTTATCTTAAAAAAAAGTAGATCTAGGGAATATTTTATCTACCTTTGTTGCTTTCCTAACTAGATGACACACCTATGTGGCCTTGTCAGAGCCCTAGTCCTTCATGTCCAAGAGGAAAATGAACATTTCTTAGAGCTGCTGCATTAGACAAGCCCAGGTATGTTTCAGCATCTGAATACAGAACTGCAGTTCAAGTGTGTATGATTGCATAAGGTATGAAAACTAAATAGAGGCTTAGCACAAGATCTCTTCTAACAAGTGGTTACACAAACATGGTGTCTGAAAAAACAGCCCCTTTCTTCCCCCTTTATTTTACTTTTTAAGTAGTAAAATAAAGAAAAGGTTATTTTTTAGAGTAGTCTTTATTTGTTAGAGTAGTCATCTCAAAAGGAAAGGTAATTCATCAATTTAATGAAATGAAGACATTTCTCATTTATATAATTGAGTGTACATGGAAACCAGAGTTACATCCCAGATGACTACTGCTTCAGAGCAATTCTCTACCATTAGGCCACTTTCACTAGAATGCATCAGTTTTCTCTGATTCTTAGTTATTATACAACATTAATTTCATTATAGAATCCAAAAGGTGGAGAGGCAGCAGAAGGAAAAAGTTCTTTGTGAGCACAAGCCAAACAATTGGTAGATCCTTTATCTTCCTTATACTATGGACAACAAAACCTCCACTAGCTAGCCATACCTGAAAAAGCCCCCAGGCAACCAGAAAATACATAAATTCCACATTCCTGGAAGACAGTCCTTCAACATGAGTTAAATGCGCTTACACTTTCTATATACTTCACCTAGTCCTCCACAGTCTTCCCCTTTTGTCTAGCCAAAGTTGCTCAAGCCAAAAAGCATTTGGAACAAGGGGATGTAGAAGTGGAGAAGTACTGAG
Source organism: Anthoscopus minutus (assembly GCA_013399455.1). NCBI lineage: Eukaryota > Metazoa > Chordata > Aves > Passeriformes > Paridae > Anthoscopus > Anthoscopus minutus. The sequence goes on along the minus strand of VWYI01043698.1, from coordinate 34,478 downwards.
AGGTAAAAAAGCCAGAAGTCTGGAAGAGTGTTGACATCTGTACTGACATCCTTCATTTCTTATCCCATAAAACTTATCTTTATTAGGAATACAGGCTCTGCACAACAAAATAAAACCTTAGGCAAAACTACATAGAACAGGATGGAAGTAAAGCAACGGTATCAACCTTTGGAAAATCACTGAATTCCAGGATACACTGGCCAAACCCAGGCTGGCATGGATTGTCACAGAGCTCATCTGTCTCAGGGAGGAATGCTTGTCACTACTGAATTTAACTTTTTTCTTCAACAAAGAACACCACACCAAGACAGTCATCTCATGTGCTCGGGCAATGAAAGGTAACTAATGGCAAGTGAATTACTTAAACATGCAAGGTAAGGTACCATGGTCCAGTAAACTGCTACTTAGAACTGCTTCTAAGTGAAACTTGCATCCAGGCTTTGCACAGAAAGAAGGCACAAATAAATCTTAATCACAGAGACCTAGAGCAATCCAGGAGATTTTACAGTCAAGTTCAAGTGTGCAACTCCTACTTGAAGCTGTCATAAATAAAAACTAACCAAAGGCTAAATATAAAGTGGTGTACTGATGCTAGGTCAGAAAACAAATAATTTTTTTAAAAAACCACCAACAAAACAAACAACAAAAAAACCCCAACAAATGAATGGAACAACCAAAAAATATGAATTTGACAGCTTTATGAAAACTGTGTTGGTTTGATACTAGTTGATATTTAGGAAGAACGAAGAAAACCATTCACAGAAACGGTTTTCCTGAGAGAGGCTCCTGGAAGCCTCCTCTGTGTCTAGAAAAAAAGTCCAATGGCTGTCTAGTTCTGAGAATTGACAGCTTTGTAAACCATTGAGAAGCTGGGTCCGCCTCCATTAATATCCCATTTTAAAATCCAGAAAGTTCCAAAAGTCCTTTTCGGCTCCCAGCTTCAGGGGGTGGTGGGGCTCCAGCAGGGGCCGAGCTGGCCCTGCTCAGCCGCAGCCCACGTGGCCTGGCGGGGCCGGGCCGGATCCCAGCGGCTCCCGGGTGGGGATGGCAGGCCAGAGGGGGCCCTCCCCCCCAGCTGGAGCTTGGCCAGGTCACAGCTGCTGAGACTCCTTAACACCAGGCCCTGCCTCTGGCCCCCACCACTGGGGCTTGCAGCGAGGTGGGATCCCCGCAGGCTCCGGGCCAGGCCGAGCCAGGCCCTCCCACCCTCGCCACTGCAGCCTCCCCCAGCGGTGGCAGAGAGAGGAACCCAGCACAGCTGCAATCCATCACTGTGCCCACCAACACCTGCTGGCCCGAGGGTGAAATGTTAACTCTTTCAGTGTGCAGATGAGACCTGCAGAGCACGATTCTTCCTCTGGGTGAGAGGAAAAAGCACACAATGACAACATGAAGACACCAGGGTCAGTGAAAGAAAGAGTTTAAGTTTCAGGTGGAAGGAGAATAAGGAGATGTCCTAGTATTGGGACTGAAAGTTCTTTTGGTAATGCCATAGAAATGGACTATAATAACTACAGTATTTCCTTTAAGTCATGGGAGAAAACAAGTATGGGGGGATGATGGAGTGTTCAAATGTGGGCCCGAGCAGAGGCAGCAGATGTTGAAGAAGCAGTGACGCTCTGTGGAGCTTGAGCAGAGAGACAGAGATGAGAGTGAAGAGGACTCTGTCTCAGGGAGAAAAAAAGACCTCTGTTCTTGGAGATGAAGGTGGTTGCAGAAACAAGTGAAGAGAGCCTTTCTTTTGAACATCTCATCCTTAAAAATGACACCTCATTAGGTGACATGGCCCATTCACTCAGCTGTGAAAATGGGAGGAATTTCAGAATAGCAGAAGTTTTTCTAAACCGTACAGCTGCTGTTTGTGAAGATGCAAAGCCATGAGAAGACCGTGTTCTTGTGGAGATTTCTCCATGGTGTTGCGAGAGAAAACTCCTTGCCCTATGAGAACTGAGGAAAGACTACTGTAGAAGCAATAACTGATTTAAAATCCCAAGTTTTGCTTTGTTGTCAAGTGGGAAAGGAAAGTAGGTGGGCAGGGGAGGGAAAGTGGTCTGGAAGTTTCATTCTGATTTCTTCCCTTTTTTTCCTATTCTTTTAGTTTTGTTAATAAAGCTTTCTTCATAGTCTTAAGGTTAGAGCCTGTTCTTCCCTTCTCCTAAAACCATATCTCACAGCAAGAAATGAGTACATGCACTGGTGAGTTTAACTAGCTCTAAACCCACCACATTATTTGGTGCATTAGCCGGGAAACTCAAATCGGCGAATCTAAACCACTACAAAACTTCACCAAATATTTTAACTACTTCTTCAAGAGGGTGGCCAGAGGAGACATGCCAGGGCAGAAATAAAAGTGCATTTATCCACCCAGCCTCACAGCTCCCTCATTACCAATACCTCATTGCAGCCTCAGAGCTGGCAGTCACAGAGCCATGGCAGAGCACATACTAATAAACTTCACAAAGGTGATCAACATTTCCAGTTTGCAAAGTACTCTTTTCATGGCCTCCATTCTTCCCTACAAAACTTCCCACTCCAAATATCAAATGTATCCTTGGGTGCAGCTTTTGAGAAGAAGAATTCAAGGAAGCCTTGCACCCCCTCCTCTGTCAGACTGCAATCCTATTGCAGGTTCATCCAAAATCCCGCCATTACTGAATTCCAGTAGCTTGCTCTCTAGGCAGAACCCTCCTAATCTGCTGCAGCTGAACTTCCTCAGCCTATCAAGTAGGAAATCCTTTTATTGCTCTGGCCTATAAGCCTCTTATCTCCTAATTCTATGAGGATGAGAAATAGCTGCTCTGCTCTACAATGACTGTCAGAAGGGGATATACACCTTCTCACTCTACTCAAACACAAGTAACTAGGTTTCATCAAGTTCTTTACTATCTTCTTAGCTGAGTCCCACTCCACAAGGTTGTATAGGAATTGCAGTAGCAGTACAGAGGCTTGTGCACTTTCATGAAATATTCATGAAATATTCAGTTCTAAAGCTGGAAAGACCCTATTTCATTCTCTGTACTGTAGATAACTGAATTGTTTTTAAAAAAACTTTTTCTTGTCTTTTTTTTAAAGCAAGTGCAATTTTGGCTAAAAGTGTTGTATGGCTAATTACAAAGACTTTCTTCTAGAGTATGTATATACATCATTGGTTTAAAAAGAGATCTTTCTCAATCGGTACAAATTTGTGTCATTCATGACCTTCAAACACAGCTCAAAGGGGAAAAAACAAACCACTTGAGACATTGGATTAACTAATACCTTTAATTAGCACCCCCAAGAAATGCTGAAGGTTTCTGGGTTTCCCCCTATACAGGACACTCAGCCAAGGAGAAACTGTTAAGCTAATTTTTCCATCAGGATTGATTTCTATTTCTCTGTATAAAGCAAAAACTGACTACAAACATTTGCTAAACACCACTGCAAATATTACAGAGATGAGAAAGTTCTCATATAATATGTATTATTTCATATTTTACACTTATGTGCCCAATGGACAAACATAGGCCTATCTGTGTCATTTAAAAAAACCTTTGATAAAGTTCTGTTGAGAAAAATGTTAAAGTGGCAGATAGTGTTAAGATCACAGATATCTCACGTCAGCTGTACCTTTTATTTTAACTACAAATGTCACACTTCATCATGCAGCTGTCAGCTTTCTTTAATGTACTAAATGCTATCATGTAAGCACAGAATCTGACAAGATGTAACACAACAATTAAAATAAAAAGCAAGTCAGCTTTGACACAATGTCACTTTTCTGTATGCTGCAAATTAAAGGAAAATTGAAACTAAACAAGTTAGCTAGTCATGAAAAAAAGTCTGAAAAATCTCAAACAACAATGTTTCCCTCTAATGTTATGTCCCATTTTTACATTAACGTCAAGAAAACATCCATAGCTTTAGCACAGCTACTTACAAATTGATACAAAAAGATGTTAGGAGGAAAGCCTAAAACTTCTAGAATTCCTTGATTGTAACACAGTTCCAGCTGTCAGCTCCCTAACAGCCAACATCCATGGAACTATGCAATTATTTTCCCATTTCTAGCCTACCCTTTTTCAATTTCTATCCACTCTGTGGTACTGCTGTGGCATGTTAAAATTGCTGATGCTCTTAAAATTAGATGCAACAGCACTTAAATTAAGCCCGAAGAAAATTCTAGTAAAAATGGAGCACTTATGAACTCTAGGTAATTAATATTTAGATTGATCATGTATTAAAAATTTGATTTTAATGTACTATACCTGATGCACAACACTAAATAAAAGCATCTGGAATCTGGAAAAATTAATTTGGAAGAAAATGAGAAACATGTACATCTGGAAAGGCATAATGGTAATAACTAGATTTCCTCCTTTTCAGTTTTTTTGTTCATTTACATTAACTTTAAACCTACATTTAATACATCAACACCATAAAAACTGTGGCCCAAGGGAGAGCTAGTGCTATCTGTCACAAGTACAGAAATGTCACATAGCTAATATTTGCTCTGGCCATACCATGACACATTTAAAACCTCTGTGGCCCAGGGAAGAAATAATTACAACAAAGTCTGTTTGCAGGCAGGGAAAAGGGGGAAAAGCAGAAAAAAGCTAGAGACTTCTCCTGCAAATGGAAGGGCTGATACAGATATTTCAAGTATATTCCTGTTAAAATCATTCACTTAAAACACCAAGCACAACATAGCACTTTTCCCTTTGTGGAAAGAAGGGGAAAGGGAAACATGGGGAATCCTATAAAGTTTTACCCCTGAATATCATACCATAATTATTTTCTGCTGATCTATACCTTCCCAAAGGATTTCCAGGCCAGTAACCTGCTAGAAAAACATTAAATTTAAGAACTCTACAATTTTGACTGGAAAAGTTCTATATATGAATGCTGCTGCATTTTCCAATATGATATATTTGATTGAGTATGACAGCAAACTGCAGAAAAACTAAGAACAAAAAAACCCTGAGGTAGATAAAAACAAATGCAATAAGACTGACAATTAGAAATACGTAAAGCAATACAAAAATAACCTCAAACTTGCCCTTAGAGCTGTCTCTGAATAAAACAAATCCATGAGTAGAACTTGGACATGGATGAAGCTGCTAGGAATTTGATCTTTAAAGACAACTCTTTAACCCAACACTGAAAATTATAATAGTAGCAACACTTGCACATTTCCGTGTTAGACCTCAGTGACATTTATGCTGAAGTAGGTAACTTTTTAAAAACTAAATAGTATTTCATGAAAACTATATTCAGCTACATGAAGATTCCAGTGATCACAACAAACGCACACCTTTAAATTATCTGTTCTAGTTTTACATTGTTTTTCCAGCCTTTGAATGGTTTTAATTATTGCTCGAGATATTTATGTACACACAGAGAAGAAGACAGAAGGTCAAGCTCCTGTGGGCATGGACATGTGCAACTGTGAAAGTTCATGCAATTCATTGGTTCTAGTCATCTCTATAAATTCTCCTGTACCAGCCTGTTAAGGAATATATCCACAAGGATCTTTACTTTACAGGCCTTAATAGAAGATGATGTCATTCATCTGCATGCCTAGGACTTTAAATGTGACAGAAGAATTAAGGTTTAGAAACAAAATATCCAAGTATTTTTCTACATTTGGCTACTATTTTATTTAATAATATAAACAGTCTGAGAACTGAGACTTGAGCTCCATGTTGAAATAGAATAAAATTAAACACTCTTCATACCTGCACTTCTTAGGTTAGGGTCTAGGTCTGGCATTTCCTTGCACGCTTCTGGACTGACACTGTAGATCGATGCTCCCGCTTCACTGACAATGCTGAAAAGTAAAATGGCAAATATGTAAAACAGCAAACAACTGAACAACACAAATGAAAGACTTTGCAAGTGACTTAAGTGAATATTTAGGATCTTTTTTAAAGCCTCAGGTTTTGAATAAACCAAATGCTTACAAAAGTAAGCCAGTACAAGGAAAATATCTGCATTTAAGTCAAAACACCTGTTCCTGACCTGCAACATTCATTCTTTATCAATTCTAGCCTTTTGATAAATACACAGTGTGCATGATCTCTGTCCCTTGTCACAATCTTTACAAGAGGAGAGAAAATTAATACAAGAAAAAAGTATTACCAGAAGTAAATAGGCAAACCAGCTTCCATAAACAAAACGAAACCTACCTGACAATTGCATTAAAAACACGTACATTGTGAAGTCTAACATTCAAGTATCACTTGAATCCAAGTCATGAGCGTGCACATACATTGCCACAAGCCAGCTGCCCTAAAACACTCAAAAAGCCCCAACTTGATACAGACTAAGCCACAGAGCTGCAGCTCCCTTCTCAGCAGCATTCAGTATCATCTACTCCCAGCTCTCACTGCCATCACCAAAGAAAAACATATTGCTTATCGTCAGGAACTTAAAGTATAGTTAATGTATCCACCATCCACCTCAAACTCATTCAGTAATGATGATAAACTCAGCAACTCAAATCAAATACATAATTAAAAACCCCTCAAGTGCTCTAGTTCCACTCATGAGAAAACTGCAATCAAGTATTCAGAGTCTATTTTCAGCTGTGAAATTCTGACACCACTGAATCAACAGTATATTTCTTCAAATAACTTCAACAGAACTGGAATTTCATGTTCATAATTATAGCATCATACAGCTACTGAACTGGAGGCTAATACTATTAGTTTCAGAGCTATTTTTATTTTTACTATTCCACTTTTAAAATAACCTAATCTTTGCCATAAGGAGAGAAACCACAGTCCTCAAGAAACACACCTTTCAGCAAAAAAAACATAACCTTACTTTATATTGTTTTGGAACTGGTCTATAAATTTTCTATTTAGGAACATTTATTATGTCAAATTTTTAAACAAAGAAACTGATACCTAGAAGCCCTCCCCTTTAGAAAAAGGCTGGAGAACAGCTCAGAGGTTAAATATATTCACATTCAATGTTCCAAGTACAGTAACAGTAAAAAGTGTAAAATGGTAGGAAGGCAAGAAGGTACCTTACAGAAGGTAAGAATTTCTTACTGTTTTTTTTTACAGATTCCCCTCTTCCCCAATTAAAACTAGAATTTGGTGGAGTGCTGTACACACAAGTCAGATTTTAAAGTTACCCAAAATTCTAAAGAGCAGTAGTACAAACAGACTGGATCTTTCAATACATACAGAGAATGAAATCCTGTTACCTCTAAAATTAATGTAACTCCAGACTCATTCAAACAGAGCAAAAAAATCTTCAGACCAAATGAACATGAAACTATTTCATGATCTTTCAAAAAGATTCAGTATTATGAGTACTCCTTCACTATAAATGACATTCATAAAACATTCCCATCACAGCACTCAGGTTTTTGTGATACAATCTTATTTCTAACTGCTGAACATAAAGATGTTGACAGAAGACTCATAAAATTGATTTCTCTGATGAACAAGTAATTTAAAGAACAACACAGAAGAACGTATTTCTTAACCAGTTCACACCTTATAAAGGCAGCATCTGGCAAGCACTCCCTTTCTGGAGATTGCTTCCAAAAAACCACACGAGCACACACTTCTAACAACTTTTTACTAATCTCAGTTCAATCTTCATATTCCAACAGATCCCAAATCTTAGCCCACATACAATTTTTTAATTTAATACACTGATAACTGATTAATATAATTTTAGGTTTTAAAAAAATAAAAAATAAAATCAGAGTTTTGCAGTCATTTTTACAGTGCTATACTACTGAACACAGCCTATTGCTTGATCCGCTCCTGGTATTTTCTGCAGTGCAAAAAACTGATGTGACCTTGATGGCAATTTTAACATTTCTCATTAATACTACACTGATGATTTGCAGAAGCAGAAGGTTTGCACTAACAGTGTCATTCTACAGTAATACGTGACTTGTGCCAAAATTTAAGGTAGGCAGTACAAAAGCTCCTTGCTAAAATGAGTATATAAAACTCAGGATAGGAGACAGAAACGCTTGAAAGAAAGGATATTTCCTTTCCTCAAAAGCAAAATCATTTACTCACTGGAGTGAGGTGAAGGGGGGAAGCCAAGTAAAAAATTCTCAAGAAAGAGAACAAGATATAAAAAGCACCTTCAGAAGCAGCATATACTGAATACTTGAGACTCCGAGATGGTTTTGTATATGCATGCAGTTATTCTATGAAGTATTTAGTGTAGCAGACATGGAAAAGGGGAGCAAGAATTTCCACTCATGTAGAACCTCACATTGCTCTGTCCAAGACAGCAGAACCCTGATGTTAAATAAATATTTTACCTGATTAAACGCATAAGACCACACACTCGAAAAAAACCATCCTCTGGTTCAGTCAACCAAACTTTTACAGAACTGTTAGTGGCTATCACATGGTTTGATGTGGCTACAGTGAGGTGGTTACTAATGTGACAATGGCACACAGAATGCTAAAGTATTTAGCTTGGTCAAAATACTAATATTATAAGATTTAGGGATTGTCAGTTGTTCTGAATTTTACTTTTTGATTAGACAAGAGACAGTCACTTCGGTTCACTGACATTTTGTATATTTGCCAAATTCTCATCATTCTCTTGAAAAGGAGGATGGCTTTATAGACAATTTAAGCGAATTTAAACATTGCTAAATGCTCTGCATCCTGTCTTTTAAATAATATATATATTTTATGTCAAGACAATATTAAGAAAAAACCAAACATGCTCAAATGAGTGGGAAATAGACATTTACTCCAAACTACTGTGGTCCACACTGTTCTTCATTTCCTCTTCCTATTTCTATAATGAATACAATTCTCAAAAGAGTTAAAAAAATCATAAGAGCTGGTGAGATTGTATTAAAATCTTGTGAATCTTCAGAATTTGTTTCTATTTTGACTTTTTAAGTTGCTTACTAGACAAAACCAAAAGAATTGAAGCCATAATGAGACCCTCATTACTGTGCATGCCTTAGGAGGAAAGCTTCTGACCAAATCTAAATAGTTAAAACAGCTTTACTGAAAAATTATTTTGCTTTTTAAAGTCAATATGTAGTAGGTAAATAAGCACATGATTATGATATAATACAATATGCTTCTATCACATGAATGAACAAGTTTCATAAACGTCTCTTTGGATTAACAAAAAAGCAGGTAAAGGATATGGGACTATGCCTCCCTACTGTGCTTCCCACGTCAGCCACCCTACAGATAAGGGGTTTTTCCTCAGCATCTACACCGAAATTTTAAAAATTAAAAGTACACAAATCAGAAAGCCACTACAAAATATTACAGTGTATTCCTTTCAATTGCACACACCGGCTTCTTGTATATGAACTAAGTTTTCCTGTACTGCATCCATCTCATTCACTGTTGAGACTCATTTTAAGTAGCTAAGGCAACATTAAATGTATTCCACCAGCACCACCTGGTGGGCCCTCAGCTTTGTGCTAGAGACCATGCCACCTATATTGTAAATACTCTAAGGAGCTTTTTAACATTTACTTAAGCAAGTTGTTTTCTTACTCAAATAAGAATACCTGTTTGATCTGAAAAGATTAGTTCATTTTAAAAACATTCATATTTTCCATCTCCTAAGTTTTACAGGAAAAAGAGCCTTTCTTGTAAAAGGTAAAAAAATAAAATCTAAGAATACTTATAATTTTCTCTTTTTAAAATTCAAATCTATTACATATCTACAAAAATGCATAAAGTTTACATGTAACTGGCTAGTTAACAACAGTGGTTTAACTAAATCACAATTTTTAAAACTTGCAAGTTTCTTAGGTAATAAGTTTTCACTGTAAACCTTTTCAAAGCAATGTAAAACATCTAATGTATGTATAACAAAAGATGTATCAGGCTAGACATTTGTGGGTTTAAAGATGAATGCATCTTCCTGACATTTTCATGAACCTTACCAATATTTCAGACTTCTATATTACATTGAGGTAATTTCCCTACAATCAAATGCAACACAGGATTAATAACATACAGAGAAACAAAAAGCAACTTTATCCAACTTCATATAACTTGCTGTTCCTAATCCCTCCAAATCCCTGATCTACATCTTCAATATTTTAAAATAACATTTTAAGAAACAACACCACTACAAAGAAGATTCTGGTGTTTATTACTTGGAAGAAAATTGTGGTCACTCTATAAGCCAAGGGTATGTCAACCTCAAAATGGGCCAAGATTTTAGTATTTGGCCATTAAATGACAATCTGACAGAAAAACTCCCTTCATAATCATAACTTCATAATTGTGGTTAATTCTTCTAACCCAACTTTTTACATATTTATTGATAAATATATTGTTCATAAACTTGTGGCTACAAAAGCCAGAGGCTCAGACAAAGTTCAACAGTAAAAAAAAAAGAGTCAAAGGCTTATTCAGTGTTACTTACTAAAATAACTGGGTTATGAATCACCCAGGACTGAAAAATAAAATTAAATAGAATGATAAAATATTCTCTAGAAAAGAACGTTGCATTTAGACACTCAGCTGGAATGTAACAAGTTTTAATTATGTTGACAGATATTATGATTGGGACCAACTAAGAAGGGGCAGGGAAGACTTAATTAAGCACATACTCAAAAGAAGATTGGGATACTTCATGAATGAGAAATCCATTGGGCCTTACTGAAAACACAGCAGTCAACTAGCTCCCTAAGATCCAAACACCCAAAATGGTTGAGAGTTACACGATAGATTTAAGATGCCTGTATTTGTTGTTATATGTCTCCCTACACATTCATTTTTGATGGTTAATGAGAACCACCTAGGGAGGGCAGAAAAGCTCTTCACAGGAAACAGCAATAACCCCTTCATTTGCATTTTGACTTGTCTTGCTCTTTCTGCTCCTGTCAAGCAGGACATTGCATATGGCAGAAGCAACTTGAGTGGCCCCTTCAGCTCCTCACCATTACCAAAGGCAGAGCTACCTGCCCCTCCTAGCAACTCATGTTTGGGCACACGAATACTCCAACACCTCTGTGCTGTGCACAGCACAGCTCCTTCTGCTGCCATGGTGACTGTGGCCAGCTGGAGCCTGCAGCACAGCACAAGCCAGGCTGTGGTTTGTGCAGCCATACCTGCTTACTCACAGGAAAAACAAGACACCAGAATTGACAGACCCTGGTTCTGACACAGCTATGCCATTACTTCTTTTCATATGAAGAATATTAATAATGGAAGTGAAAGATTAAAAGGTTTTGGTATATACTGAATAATGTATTCAAAGCATAAAAAGGCCAAAGAGATCTTCAAAAGCCTGTTCATTCTGATAGATGAGATACAATTCATAATCTGGTGTTTCCCCATCACCAATAAAGTAGTGGTATGGCAACAGAAGATGTTAGGATCATGAGAAAGGATTATACTACTAGAAAGTAATCATTCAATAGAATCAAGGCAAAAAGCATCCAATTCATCTGCATTTTTAAAATAAGATAAAGAATTAGCTTTAAATGTCAACAATATATAGAATCTGGGAGATATTTTCATTGTAAAATATATTTAATACTAAAAACACCATTAGATAGGAAAGGAAAGTTCATCAAATTCCCATTGCTTCACTCAAAACTTTTAGTTACTACACACCATAAAAATGTTGCTTATATGACAGTCTTTCAAAATCAGTCAAATTGGACAAAAACTGTTATAGTCATCTTTAGCAGAAGTATTACAAAAAAGCTCATAGTGACTCACAGTTATAGCTATTCAAGTAAATGCAGGAGGGACACCATAAGCCTTAAGGTACAGCTCCTGCTTCAGAGCTCCCAAACACACAAGAATTTAACCCCACAAAGAGTCTTCAGAGAGCACACCAAATGATAAGCAGGTGAAACAGACTCCACATGGTTGTTCAGCTGCATTCTGTAAGTTTCCATGGAAAATATTAGGTGAAATTCTGCTTACTACTAGCATTTTGAAGTCAGAACAAAAAAGTCAGTGTTTCTAACCATGTATGAATTTGTTCTGTATTTTATGAAGTTTACTAGAAATTATGCCATGTAAAGGAAGGAATTGCTCTTGACCATATCAATCTACTTTGTAAAGCAAAATCTACTACATTATTTCATACCAGGAACTCTGTTTTGCAGCAGATTACAATACAGAAAACATCACCTCTTTCAGTTACAAATCCTACATTTGAAACAGCTTGCTGACCCCACAGCAAGGACAATAAATAAGCACCTTATCAAGCAGCTGCTGAAATGACAGAAGTTCAAAGGCAATCATCCTTTCATTAGGAATTATTTCTCTCCTGTTCAGCTACAAATGATATTTAGCATCACTTAAGCTGATGGCTTTTCTGGTAGACAGTATAGATTCCTTAGAATCTACTCAAGAGGAAAGAATTAGGCCTGTTACATCCATCTTTAGCAAGATACTCTAATCAGTGTTGGTATTGTTGCTCTAGATCATTAAAAATTACTTATCTTAAAATAACAGTCTTACAATTATACTGTGTTTCCCAATTTTTCTAGTAAAATGCATGCAAAATTTAATGGTTCGAAATACCAAATTAGAGTCTTTCAAGAACAGATAAAATATAAGAATTCTTCAATGTCTGTTTGTAAGAAAACCCTCTATGAATTCCCAAATCAAGAACTAGTTACCATACTAAACTAATAAAACTAACTGTATAGCTCCAGTCTAGAATCCTATATTCAGCTGTGTATGAACCATGCCCTCAGCACATCCCTGCAAAGGGAGGAATGATCAGGTATCTGTCTTCATCTTGTCTGAAAATGATGACATTTTTCAATAAGAAAAGGGTCCAAATGGCAGGTGTCAAAGAGCTTTAGCTTCACACGTGGTGCTAGGAGGCAGAAAAAACAACAGTAGCGTGTGGCCATGTCAGAGCTGCACAGAAGCTGCCGTACAAGCGCATATCTGAAAAGAGCAAACCTCAGAGCCTGTTAAATCAATCTAGTGCCAGATGCTGTTATCAGAACAAAACTGGTGCCGTGGATTCATCCCCAGAAGAAATACACGTCCCATGTCTGTAGTGAAAAGTGAAAGACCTAGGGTGGCATGTCTTGAGACTGAAGGTGACAGTCACCTGTGACTGCCCCCACCACTTTCATTGACAGTTTCAGAAAACAAGTGCTGTCATTGCTCATAAAGCAGCTGGAGCTGAAGCTGCTTTCTGCTCTTGCACAGAGCTTTAAAAATCTGAACTTCAGGTCCAAAATCTACTTCCAAGTTAACCATCCAACTAAAAAGCAGTTAAGTCATTTATTTTTACTTAAAACAGTGTAGAACAGTAGGAACTTCAGAGAAAATTTAACTACTGCTTGTCTCCTTGCTGCAGCAATGCCAAGGGAAGAAATTGTGACAATATGGATAATGTAGAATCAACATAAACTTGTCCTCTTGCATTAAGGTAAACTCAAAAGAAGCACTTTTTATGTGATTACCATGCAACAGTAGTAATTCTAAGCAGTATAAATGAAAAATGGTTGTATTCAAATATGTTCAAAAGTAACCTATCTATAATCAATTACCATTAGAAAGGAAAGTAAAAGAGGCTCTAAGGCTGACATGGGAAATGAAAGCCCTAGAGTCCACTTCTAAAATATAACAGGCATGGAAATGGGTATGCTCTTTATGAATATAATTCTCAATTTCCAGATCAACTGTGCCAGCTCTCAGCAGTTTTGCACAACTAAATTATCCCAGTGAATTCAGGGGAACAAGCTGTATGTACAACATTAAGAAAATGTAGCCAAACACTGACAGGATTTTACCTCACCTGTTTTTACCCAGGAGGGAAGCACAAGGAGACAAAGAAACAATTGATTTTGGCAGTCAGGCTTCAAACAGAATAGAAACATTAGGTGATGTTAAACACTCACATTTCATACCTTTATAGACAATCTTGAAATGAAAAGACCTAGATGCACATTAGAAACACAGCACAGTCCAAAAATATGAAAATGCTCCCCAAAAAGCCTGTGAAAACTTTCCCCTGCACAGAAGTGCTCAGCCTTTTTTTAGCTCCTGTCCCTCAGTTCTTAAGTGCTTGGTGAAGACAACAAGCTTGACTCAACACCATGAAACTCAGCAGACCAAAGGAATCTGCAAGTTCCAGAGCAGACAGCTGTCACCAACACTGTCCTGCCAGCAGCTTCTTCTCAGCTAAGCCAAGCAGAAATCCCTGCAGTCATAGCACATGGCAAAAGCTGGTGTTTCACCTAGTTGATTTCCAGCCATGCAAGATCTTACAAGAGGTAAGATCTATCCTGGCTGTTTTTAGAAACAGCAGAGGCAAAGGGTAAAACTCTGAAATCTGGTAGTTTGATCATGTACGGTTAACTCAAGTTGAAGCATTATCAAATATCAAGGTTGTAGAAACAAACAAGACTTTATTAAAAAAGATTCCTGCCTATAAAGAAATAAGTAGTCCTTACTAGTACCACCTGTACTTGGCATTGTCATTGACAATTATAAAATAGGGCGAAAATGTCTGATTAAAGCCTATTTAATTCTTAAGCCAAAACATTTCCCTATTGCATGCACTGATGTCATACCCACATCACCCTTCTGTGGGACACGGGACATTTAAGAAAACAAATCACTCTCCGCTGAGGAGAGTCCATCAGGTTCTTGAGTAAATACAGAACTCTCAACCAATTTATTTGTCAGTAAACTTCACAGAGCATTCAGATTTAATCAAATAACATAGCATTAAGAAGTATCACATGTGAATAGTCAGTTTGAAATCACCTAGAAAGGCCAAAAGAACATGGCATTCCAGTGCTATAATGGCTCTCATGAATCATTTTTATCTGTTAGAACAAGCAACACAGATGCAACAACTGCTGTACCTAAAACGCAGTTAATTAATCCAGACCAAAGGCTAGAGCTTAGAGTCACATTAACTCTCAGGGAGACTTTGTCCCCAGAGTGGAGCATAACTGGACAAGACCACAGCATATGGAGGAAAATGCCTCTTGGAGAATGGCACCTCCAGCAACTGTCACTTTCTTTAATGCTCACTGGGCAATTGGGAGGCAGCCTGGCCAGTGCTGCTGTGCTGTCTCCACAGCCCCGATTCATGCAAAATTCTGACCTGTAGCTTTGGCCAGAGACAGGCTTTTTTCTGTTTCCCCTCTGCGCTTTCCTTCAATACCGCTGATTTTAGTACTCAACATCTCTTTACTAGCCTAGCCCTCTCCTCAGCACAGGTCCAAGAGGGAAAGGTGGAGTCAATTATACCCCTTCTACTAGGGTTGAGCAGTAAAAGACTTTGCATACAGGGAGGGAATCACAGATCCTCTGCTGCTGCTCCTCTGCTCCCTCCCCATCCCTCTTAATAGTCAGGCTGTATTCAAAGACTTCATATTAAATATTTTTGACCTACAGACACTTCTTGGCACAGCTTACTGAACTCTGAAGTACCAAGGTTTTCCACATAGAGAAACTCAAAGTAAATTAAGAGTTCTGGAATCAGAATAAATGCTGGCAGGGAAAATTCTTTGAGGTATGAAACACTAAGAAAAAGCATTCTTTCCACATCTTCCTAGCCATGTAGTTTCTTTTTATTTTACTTTCATTTGGAATTCACCTAAAAAAATAAGCTGTCTCTTCTGGTTTACAGAAGATGTATTCACCTAATGAGTTTATTCTCCAGCTCAACATACTCAAGACAAATGTTACATACAGTAAAAGTGCTTCATGCAGACCCAATCAAAATTATACGCTTCTACCTTTCCAAAATCACTTCTACAAGTTAAATCATGACACTGTACTTAAAATTTTTAAAGTACTCATTTGCTGGGTTTTTTTTTAAATACAGGACAATACAGTTCCTTTGATATTTTCCTGTGACCTAGTTTGTAACCATTCAAAGCTGACACTTATCAGGAAGTGTTCCATTCCGCCCATCAAGGAAAGTATTTTTCTACATTGGAAAACAGGTTGTAAAAGTGAGGTACTAGTTCAGTGTTTCCAGCAAAATCTATTAATCCTGATGAAGGAACTGCAGCATTACAGTATAAAAAGGATTAGAACAATAGACAGGAAAAAAAATTAAACAAAGGTAAGAAAAAGAGTAGGTTATTTATTCTTCAGAAACACATTTTTCATGTGAAACTAAAACAACTCAAAAAAAAATCAGCTGAAGCTTAACAAGCACTAATAGCTCAGTTACTTTTCTCAGATACATTTAAAGGCAGGAAGATGCACTCAAATGTCTGAAGAGCAACATAAGTAAATTGAGTGCCTTGTTATTAAATTACCCATTCTTCTCTTTTTAGGCCTCTATGGTTCATCCACAATTTCTCTGGTCTCCTTATCGTTATAGTTTCAAATACCATTATTTTACTTCTCTCATATGCAACAGCTGGGCACAGTAAGAAATCTGAATAAAATATATCCAAATGAAAGCAAGCTAAACATTAAGTATACTATATTTTATCCATTAACCATTTGCAACAGTGGACATCCTCTCATTCATTTTGTTTTACAAACAGAAGTATGTATCAACCTCTGTGAAAAAAAGCACCACAAATAAAAGCAATGACAAAGTCCCCACAAACTTGAAATGGATTAATGAATCACATGTTTTTATAGAAAACAACCTATTTTCATAAGATTGTAACCAAAAGGGGGGAAAAACTGACAAAAACAGGTATCTGGAATAAATGAAATAAAAGCTCAGTTAGGTAGTGCTATATTTGTTTTCCTCCTCCTCTTAACGGGGAATAATTTGTTCCCTTAGGTTGTGACAGATCGATACATGAGTAATATCACTAGAACTGGCATAAACATATGCTGAAACACCACTTCATTTAAAAGACATTTTTCATTCAATTACAAACACTTTAAAAAAAACCCTTTGGGACAGAAATCTCTCATGCTTCATTTTTAACCAATTACTTTTAGACTTGGGAAAAAATCTCAACTACAGTATTTTTGTTTTATTAGCTAAACAAATAGCATAAGCACGGGATAAGGTGACTTTCTAGTTTTTAAGAGATCCTTACACCTGCTGAATCACAAAAGTGCAGCTTATTTTATGTCCTACTTTTTACATCACAGTTTTCAAAATGATTCTCCAGTCATGGATATGCTACATAGCACTTAAATTATCAACTACAATTCTAGCAAAAAATTCCTTACGATAGTGTAAAGGTGAATTAACATATTTATATAACTAATTCCTTGTGAGCCTAACAACATATATTGTGCAGTAGAACATCTTGGAACATGGTTTTTTTTTTAACCATATGACCCCTCTTTTTCATCCCCACCCTACTTTATAATGGGAAAGTCTCAGAAACATTTGAGGAGCTGTAGGTCAGTTACATGATTTTAAACAAAGGCACTAACAAAACTAAAATGGGCAACTCATGCTTTTCAAATATAACAATGATGTTTTCTCTCACAGATGCCAAAGTTTGCACCAGGAAGTTCATGCTCAGTTTTTCATGCAGGCAATGATGATCTACCCTACATCTACTTCTCTGGATTCCTCCAGATTCTTATGCCTAGATCCTGCAAGACAAGCTGCCAATGAAGAGTGAGGGTCTTGGAATGATTCTTTCAGCTTTTGGAAACTGCTGAATGCCCAGAAATCACAATGGTTGAATTGCAATCACCTGTGGAGACTGACTGGTCCAAAACTCTCACTCAAAGCAGCGCAAATCAAAGCAAGTTGCTCAGAGCTGTGTCTAGTCAGGTTTTAAATATTTCCATTAACAGAAAGTCTATAACCTACTACATATTAACAAGA
This sequence comes from Anthoscopus minutus, assembly GCA_013399455.1. Classification (NCBI taxonomy): domain Eukaryota; kingdom Metazoa; phylum Chordata; class Aves; order Passeriformes; family Paridae; genus Anthoscopus; species Anthoscopus minutus. The sequence goes on along the minus strand of VWYI01043698.1, from coordinate 16,760 downwards.
ACATTTGGTTCCTCTGTAGCTAAGACTTGATGTTTTGATAGTATTACGTTGAGGTTCGAAGTCTTTTTTAATGGCAGTTAAAAAATTTAGCACCATATATACACTTCAGAAAAGCATATACTTGCCCTGGAACAGTGAAGCATAACTAAATGGAGATTTTTAAGAGTCAAAACTCTGTTGTCAAAAACAGTGCTGCACTGAGAACTTACTAAACAATTCCAGCTTCTTCAAGTGCTGTAAGCAAAAAGAAAACATGAAATTGTTTGAAAATTCAATTAATGGAAATGTATGCCCTGCTGATTCCAGCAGGAACAGAGCAGGCCCACTTAATTTCCACTGTGTGATGTTTAACTGTTAAGACTATTCTAGCCGCTGATTATTAACAGCTGTTACTTTAAAGAAAATTAACAACAAAACAATAATTTGTAGATCAGGGCTATGGAAGAGACAGCACAGTATTAAACCAGTAATTGTCCAGATGAGAACCAGAGGTTATCTGAGAGAGACTCCATGGCAGCACAGCAGTGTAGGGCCTGGAGGGCTGTGGCTGATGCAGACAGCTCCTACGGGGGGGGTTATGGAGAATATATGTCAGGGTGGCATATGCAGCACTCTTTAATACAGCAGAGCATCTCCTACCCCCAGGCGCCTGCTCAGCTCTGCTGGCTACTGCAGGAGGTGGCAGAGCCAAGCCTTGTCCTCAGCCTGCCCCTGGAAGCCAGGCCAGCAGCGCTGCTGCTGCCAGCATGCCCATGGCTCTGAGCCAGAGAGGCACAAGGCTCGTGTTCACACACCAGGATCACCACATGCAACATCACAGCAGAGATCTGCATGGGACCAGCCCAGGGCTCAGACTGGGCAACTGGGTATGAGGCTGGCAGGATTTCCTACATCCACTGCAGAGATGGGGGTAATAGGCTCCTCCTTCATCAAAAGGCACAAGCATTAAATATTCCCCTTTGCCCCCACAAGGAAAAATAGGCTTCCCAGTCTAAGCACAAACAAAACTTCAGCTAAATTCAGATCCATATTAAATTAAGGAGCTGTTGGTGTAGATTTTAATATTGAGGGTCAAATTGCCACTATTCTTTTTTTAAAAAAATAAATTTGCATAAAGGAGAATTTAATCCTGAAATGCCATGTAATTATTTCTAAACTATATACTTGAAATTATTTTATAAAATTAGCCATAGATGGGTATGTTCAGAATTCTGTCAAGATGCCAAAATATTTTCTTAAAAATATAAAAAATTGCTTTGAGATTGCTAATACCACAAACTGTCATGTCCTGGATTTGAGTTTAATCAAACCCTGAGAACTAGAACAAACATATTTCACAAGCTCCAAGTCTTGACTTCCTCTGAAGTACACAACATCACCATCATCACATGCAAGATGTGATTTATGCAATCTAATTATATTAAGTGTGGGACGTTAAAGAAGAAACTCCAAACTTGTATTCAGTCATTAAATCCAATGGAAACTAACCTACACTTTATAAATAAGGAATATAACTTTATAAATAAGGAATAGACATGAACTCAAACCATACATGCTCCATTAAAATTTTGACAAGATCTGTTGTAATCACTGAAATTTCAACCTGTACTGAGTGCTAGACCTGGTATTTCAAATGACCCAAAGACAATTTACGTAAAGAAAACATCTCTCTCAAAGCACACTGCACTTATTATAAATTTTATCACAACCTAGCTTTGCTTCATAATGCTAATATTCACAGCTGAACCAAAAATAATCAATTTTGCATTTTATGCATTGCACACTGAATAAAGTATATTGACACAAATCAGCATTTCATCTGTATCTTTACTTGAGAGAAACCTGGAAGAAATTTCCTACAAACCTTAAAACTGAATAGAATCTGCTTTGAATTAGGTATCCCCCACTTTTTTCTTCACACATAGCACCAGAAACTCTCCGGGCTTAAAATCTTGTCTCAATCAGAAAACATGATTCATGTTAGTGTAAGAAGTCCAGTAACCTACAATCTACTGTAATTGCTTTACCAAAGAGAAATTAGCAAGAGGGAAAATAATTTCCTCTAGCTCGATCTGCTCATAATGAGCTCAGACTTTCCAGCGAGTGGTCTTCTCTACAAAGGCCATGAGATCAACCAGCTCCCCCAAGGAGAAAGCTGCAACCCAGGCAGCACCAAGTGCCTGTGGACACTCAGGTACCAGCTGGCAAGATGATGGCAGAGCCATTTCCCTACAGCAGCAGGGGTTAACAAGAGGAATAGTCAATAGGAGAGCCTTATGCATTCCTTTAAAAGGAGTTAAACATTCCTTTAAAAGACTTTTTTCTGTTCCTATTAGCTAGAAAAAACAGGATATATTAAAAAGATACTATATCATTATATCAAAGTTACTTCATTTTAAAACATTCAAATTGACAATGTCTCTTTCTATTTACCCTTACAGCAGAAAATTAGAGTTAACATTTCCTTTTGCAGAGAGAAGTAACACAGGAATATACAGTTTGATTTACTTAAAAATGACAAACTTCTAGAAAATAATTTTAATTTAAAAAAAAAAGTAACCTGAAGCTGTGATTTTATACTATGAGAGAAATAGACCACGAACAAGCAAAAAATGCATCACTGATTTTACTGAAAGCCCACTTACAAAGTATATTTACAACACAATATCGTAATGGTGACAAGGGAATCACCTATGGAGGATGCATGTTTCCTTGAAACATTTACATCAAATTCAAATGTCAAAATGTGTTCTGTATAAACGTTAGCTCTAGTTCAACCCAATAAAAGAACTGAACAGGCAGTAGGCATGTTGCCTTGGCTGCCAAAGAAGTTTTAGAAAATATAAAAGTTAATTAGGTTTGAGAGAGAAGCTTTATGTGAAAAGACAATTTATTATAAGCAATAACTATAACTGCTTATAGACAGACATCATTGCATCCACCTCCAGGCTTTTTCTTTAGAAACATCCACAGACAGCTGAGCTGTTTGAATAGTATTTTCTACTACATAAAAAAATCTGATTTAATTAGAAACTGATATTAGTTGCAATAGAAAATAGGATTAAAGCAAAAATGTTATTTCTACATTAGCAACAAATTTACTTTTAGGAGCATTATGTATTATAAGGAAAGGAAAATATCTAAACATGCTAGATGGATGCAATCACATTTACAACTGCGCATGTAGTCACCCAAGGAACACCTATCTGCCTCAAAAACTGAAAAGGAAGAAGAAAGCCAAGATCACTCTCTCTTCTCTGCCCTCTCTCCTGCACTTGCTCATTATTGCTGCAGGAGGGGCAGGTACTGAAGAAGATTCTTCATGCAGCTTGTGCATTTTGATGTCTTCTTTCAGGAGCACTTTCTCACCTCCATATCACTCACCATGACAAATGGATCATTTGTCCCTCTCTCCACTTACTCATCATTGACAAAACTGCTGGGATTCAGTTATAGAAAGGAATTCTCAATAGGCACCTTCAGTTACAACCACACGACACTGCACTCATCTAAGTTTAATCCCTTTTCAAGCTGAAATAACCTACTCAAAGTCCCTCTGAGACACACAGCATGTCTATATTCTCTGCCCTGAAAAACGCAGAAGTCTGCTAAGTATCTCCAGTTGCTGTGGCTTCTTTCAATGTCATTCACGGAGCTCTTAAGACTGTCATGCACTTTGTTGATAAGAAAAGTTAAATGAGTCCAGGCAAGCATAACCTCCAGTTTCAGCATCACATAAAATTACTCCAAGGGAAAGTGAAACATGGGCAGTACTCACTCCTGCACTGCCAACAGCCTCTAAGAGCTGATAGCCTGAAATCAGGAAGAGATCTTGCAATTTCAGGTAACTGTAAAGAGCATTGCATTTGCTTTCCAGTCCTGGAAGAGTCTCAGGCTATCAGGCACCTAGGGCACATAAATGTTAAATTTTCAAGTCTTCCTAAAATACAAGCATTTTGTCTTTTTTGGGTTTAAATCAAAGGCTGCACCAGTTGTCCTCCTAATACTGGGAGAACTTGTCAGCAGTAGTACAGGAAGCAATTTCCTGAAGTGAACTACTGAAAAAAAACCCCCTGAAAATATTTTTGGGGGAGATTTCTATCTAAACTTAGGATCTGCACAGGAACTTTCATTTTTAACAGATCTCAACAGTATTGATACTTCAAAGAATAAAGAAACTTTTCTCCACTAATGAAAGCACTTAGGATGAAAAATTTCATCCCCAAGGTACCTCTCTGACAGTTAGAAGACACTGAAATTAAGATACCTAATGTTTGGCAGCTGAACGTAATCTCTCTATTCTAAGCTTCTGCTATCCGCATCAAAGATAACAGCACAGTTTAAATAAATAGGTAAATCCATATATCACATCTCACAATGATAAAGGATGCCTAATAAAAGCTGAAATGCAGAACAGCATATGTGGTTTTACAAATGAATAGGTATGAAGTTTGGCAGAAAGTCAGCTTAAGTAAAAACATATTACTGGCAAACTCACACAAATGGAAAAATGCTTATTTCTCCATTAGGTTCTTACAGAATGTCTACTTGAAGACAAAACACTATTCAAATATACAACCAGCTCTGACTGTGCAATAACACTCAGTATATTACAAATCATCTTGTATTTATGTAATTTTAATCTGGATGCTCTCACTATTAATCACACCATATTTGTATGCTTCCATTTAAATTAACTCCTGACAGAATTTCACAAATAACTCCTGTCGGAGTTTCTTTACATAGTAAGGAGCCTAAATGAATTTTCTTAATCTTTACTAGTGAAAATGTACCAATTGCCAATTACCAATAGCTATTTCATGACACAGTCACTTAAAACATATTAACATGTTTCTGATGTCTCTTATTATAAGAAGGATAATAGCATAATATCCCAAATGCCACAAGCATCATTTGTTTTAGAAAGGACATACTGACACAAAACATACATTAACATTTTAATGATTTTAATTTACCTTCACTTCCAGTATCAAAGATTTTGTTTTTAGCATGACCATACCATACTAGTGTGGAGCAATTCTATTTCATCTAGGCAATGGGTGAAGACCAGCAGCTTAAAATACATGTATGGGTAACAAGAACCACACCTCAATGTTCCATAATTAAATTTCCATAAATAAAGTTCTGCAAATACAAATGAGAAGGAAGATTTCATGTTTTTAAAATACTTTTTACCTTTTGTTATTTTTAGGTCCAAATCAAATGGTTTTCAACCTGTGGTTCACAGGCTACTTCCAAGACATTTAAAAAAGGACATGGAAGAGCACAGCCCACTGCAAGTAGACTTACAGTCTCTGGAGTGATTTTTTTACACTGCCATCAGTAAATTTCAATGATCTGAAAATCAAACATACATCAAAGAGCTATCTAATAATTATTCAGCTCAGTCACTTCCTCTCAATCTGTTCTATCAGGTAACATCCAAATTTGACTACATTCCATTTCCACTACAACAGAAACTTAGATTGACCACACACATTACTTCAAAGAAAAAAAAGCCACCTGAAACTACAGAACCACACATGGTCATTTTAAAAGCTCTTAAAAATCTGCTGCAGTAGCTTACCTGAAAGCCTAAGCTTTTCTGGCTTGTTTGAAATCAGTATATACCAATACCAAGTTTGGACAACAAAGGCTTGGATTATTAAAGCTTCATTAATTTTCTTCATGTGGGACCTCACACTAATGGATCAAATCCTAGTCATCCATACCTTTTGATGAATAGACAACATTTTCACACACACTCTGGAGATACATGAAATAAGGATATCTAGCTCTCTCCAGCTTAAAAAGAAATTTATAAATATAGTATTGGAAAAAAAACTCCTATGCGCAGCTATCCTAAAAGCAGTTAGGAGTATTCTCCAATGCTCAGCCTGAGAAGCAATGTCATTAGGTCGCATTTTTCAGCTGAAGTCCAAACCTCAGTTTTAAGCTCGGACCCATTCATTCTCATAAATGATCAAGGAACAGGAGAGGGAAATTTCTCTTGACATAACCTGCTGCATTGAACAGGCAAGGAACACACAGCTCAAATGAAGTCACAGCTGTACAAAGTTCCCAAAGGCTATACTTCAGTATGTCTGTCTAGAGGAAGCACCTTGAATGTGCCATGCCCCTTATTTCCTGGACTGCACTCATTCTTTCTGCACCACTTCCTCAAGTTTCTTGCATTCCTTGAGCCATCCCTTGACCCTGGCAACCAGTCAGACACCTCTTAACAAACGGCTCCTTGCCTTCTTTTGCCAAGAAGTACAAGATGGCACACAGTGCTTAGACCTGCACACAGCCTTTCACTGCAGTTTTAAAGTCCCATCCTTTGGTATCTCTACTGACACTGCAAACATGGACAGAGTGTGTCAACAGCAATGAAGAGTAGTTTGGTAACTCGAGAGAAAAAGGGATGTTGAGCCAAATAAACACAGCAATTATGAGAGAAGTGAGCATTTTATACTATGGTCTTGTGTTATGTTCATTCTGCTAAATAAGAGCTTTCTCTCTATGATATTAAACTGGTAAGAACCTTGCAGTGTTGACCAAAAAGCACAGAAAAACTTCAGAAGCATAACCACATTAAACAACAACCTAAATCACTTGAGTCTGAAACTTTATTTTGTCCTGTTATGTAACTTGCCTCCTCAGAAATATCAGACACAGAAATTAACTAGTTTTCTTTCATAGAATAAGCTGAGTTGACAGAGCCCTGCAAGAATCAAGTCCTACTCTCGTTCCTGCACAGAACTATCCCCAAGAGTCACACTATGTGCTTGAGAGTATTGTCCAAACACATCTTGAACTCTGTCTGGCTTAGTGCTGTGACCATTCCCTGGGGAGCCTGTTCCAGTGCCCAAACACCTTCTGGGTGAAGAACCTTTTCCTAATATCCAACCTAAACCTCCCAATTCAGCTTCAGGCCATTTCCTCATGTCCTGTCACTGGTCATGAGTGTAAAGACATCAGTGTCTGCCCCTCCTTCCCCTCATGAGGAAGTTATAACTGCAATGAGGTTCCTCAGTCTCCTCCAGGCTGAACAGATCAAGTGTCAAGACCTCAGCTGTTCCTCACACAGCTTCTCCTCAAGACCCTCCAGCATCTTTGTTGCTCTCTTTTGTTTGACTGGAGCAATCTAGGAAATTTCAGATGTAGTCATCTTCCTTTAATTTATTAAAACCTTTTTTATTCCTGGGCTTTGTAAATAGCATTAAATGAGAGATTTTAGGCCAGAGGAATTTTTTATCACAGAAAGCCCTCAAGAAAGGAGACTGCATTGCAAATACTGCCCAGCACTTCTACTAATGAAGTCAAACATACCCAAAAGATAAAATTCCCTACACACGGTATAGTTTTACTAGTCCTGTGCTATACATTTAAATTAAGACTAAATCTGATTTTGTCTTAATTGAGTTTTAGGAAAACTCCTAGTCTTGTTCTACAAACATACTGCATGCAATACACATCTGCCAAAACCACCCTCAGGGGAGACCTGATGGGCACACTCTGTGCAAAAATGGTAGCTCTTGCTCACTGCATCCTCTTTCTCTGGTGTTTCTCAATAACCTTTTACATTTCCAACAACTTCTTGTTTTGTGTTTGCAAATATTTTTGGAGGGTTTTCCCTTTTCACCTGACTCCTGTTACAATACTAGATGAATTCTAGCTGATTATCTTTAAAAAAGATGTTTCACTAATCTGAAAATAACAAGATCTACAAGAAAACAGACTGTGTTCAAATTACTTCTCAGTGGGGTACACAGAACTGAAAATAGAGAATTCATTTTGTAATTCTAAATATAAATTACTTCTCTGGGAGAAAACAAAGGAGGGAAAGAACTTACCATGTTCAATTTCTCACTGTAACTATCTGATTTGCAAAAGTATTTTTGAGATCAGTACAACTGATCACTAACTGAAGAGAATGCATTATTGCCCTTAGACATGTTGTCACACATTTAATGGCTTTTCACTCTAAAATCTTCCCTTTCTTCTGTTTGTTTAGTATCCCATAAAGGCTGGAAGAGATTTACATATTGAGAACATATATCTTTTAAAAACTCAGAATACACAGAAAGGAAGTTGCACAAAACTTTCCCCTCTCCCCACAGGCTATTTTACCACAGATTCCCTTGGACACAAATTATATGTCAAATGATATGTCCCAGTGTTCTAGAAAAATGGGCATTTTCCTTAAGATTTCGATTTCCTTCACTAGTAACATTTGTTTCCTGACCCCCTACCTTCAGATTGCTGAAATCCAGACTCCATATGCAACTTGCTCTTTTTCTGAACTTAAAGAAATTAATAATCTCTTTAAGTACATTGAAATTAGTAAATTAGTCAACTTCCAATTAGTCCTTATTCTTATCCTGAAAATTATGAGTTATTTCTCTGAAATATCAAAGACAGTTCTATAATTGTAAAGTGTATTATTTATACAGTTTGCTTCAAAAAGTTTCAAATTCATGCTATGCAAGCCAGAAGTTATCATCTCCTGTTTCATCTGCCCTGCCACAACTTCACTGCTTACCCATCTCCTTTCCTCCCCTCAGAAAATCACAGTTAGAGATGGTATGGGTAGCTACAGACAGGGCAGAGGTGAAGACTTGCTTCAGAAGCAGAGATGACCACTGAATTTCCCATTTCAAACATAGTTTGAGTCCAACTCAACATAAATACCAGTCTATGGATACATCAGGAACAAGCACCAGGATCCTATTTTAAATGCAGACACCCATTCCAGTCCATACTGTACCAAATAACATATAAATTACTACCCAAGTTATGAACAACCAAGAGTAATAGGAGGAAGTCATCTCTATGCAGAGTGAGGTTCCAACTTACAGGACTGTCTCCTATAAATTTAAGTACATGCAAAATGATTTTCCATTTGAAGTACGCACGATCATTCAGCTCTGGTAAATAATCACATCAGAACATAACTTTCAAGTAAGGGATGAAAGACAGTTTGGCTAGAAATCACTACTTAATTTAATATGTTTTCATTAACTATGTCTTTTTCACATACATTTTAAGCCTGTTTGTAATTCTTCATTGTTTAGGACTTCTCATGACTCTTGTAGAGCTTGAAAGAGTCAAAAGCAGAACAAAGGTTCTTCAGTGCACATTTCAGATGTGTGCATTGTTTCCGCTGAATATGTATTCCTTCAGCCAAAACTTTCCAAACTACTTTCCACCTTCTGGATCAGAGAACTAATGACCTAAGGTGTGTAGGTGTGCGTACATTAATGTGACATCAAGAGAGTTACATAGCTTAATAGACAAAAATAACAGCTTAAAGGAAACACAGTCACAAAGAAATAGGAGAAAAGTTTTCCATATCCCTGCCTCCCTTTATACTCTCGACAGACTTGAAACAACTGCATTAATGCAGCAAGCAATAGCTTGTAAAAGGATGCAAACCAGCTGAAACATTTGACAGACAGTGTTAAATACCAGAGGATTCATATCAACCACTTTATTTGAAAAGGTGCTTTGAAGTTGGCTATCTTTCATGTACCTCTTTCATGGCACATTAATAAGGAAAACTGAGATGGGGTAAATTAAGTCCTAAGGTCATATCTAGAGTTACAGCACTGTGGGTACCTGATGAAATACGGATTAATGCTGCATGAGCACTGAATAAATAAAACCACTTCTGTTAGCCACTCAAACAAGTTTTACAAGTAGTTCTGAACTTTATTCGGCAACTAGACTTCAGACATCTTAATCCCCCAACACTGCTTTGAAACCTAATTATCATAATGTGAACCCGAATGTTAGGTCCCTTTCAAACTGCGAGTGCTATGAAGCAGAAAAGTAATGGGAATTAAGCTAGTGTAACATTAGAAATGTAGAGGCATGGAACTTGAAAGTGGCATTTGTTAAAGCTGAGAGAGCATAATGTAGATATTCAACAACATAAAACACACATTTAAATTGAAAAGGATATTTAAAGCATGTGCAGACACCTATAAAATACAAGTGGACCTAAAATCCCATAGAACAAACATTTCTAAATCAATTTCTTGCCACCAACTTCAAAAGGTATTACGGTCCTATTCCACCTTAGCAGAACATTTCTAAGCATTCTAAAGCAGACAATTTAAACATTAAAGAAAACCCAATGAGAACTTTACAAGACATTACAGACTTTCCCCTATTTGTAACAGTACAGAAGTGTTTGAACTTAAACAACAGTACATTATTTACATTGCTTATAAAGTCTTGAGAGTAAGAAAAGATTTTGCTGTAAGTGGCAGAAAAGGATTTTGCATCAAGTTTAAAGCCAAGTAGACAGAAATTAAGCACCAACCCACCTAAACAACAACGAAAATACACTTGCCTGGCTGCATTCTATGCTGCATGTTGAAAACAATTAACAATTCCTGACACTTATCAAACTTCCTTTTAAATACAAACTGAAATACTTTATTCTCACTGCGCATTAATGCAGCAAGCACATAAGAAGAGTCAGACCAGTAAGCATGGTTGTATTGTGACAACAAAACCATTGAAGCTGAAAGAAATTGTGATTTAATTTTGCCAAATATAAAGATTGAGCTGTTTGTTTTGTCCTACTTTAGCATAGTTCACCTGTCATTCAGATAGGTTTCATTTCCAAGATGCCTCAAACTGACAGCAATCAAAGAAAAACAGATTCCTGGAATATTTTTTCAAGATTTTAATTTAACTCTTTTAAAAAGGCCAATGAAATCCTAAAAGTTCATTATCTGCTGTGTTAATGCTGAACACAGTGTTGCTTCATTTACAGTTCTGGTCCTGTTAAAACAAATACACTTGTCTAAACCAGAACATCTGTTTTGGTTATAATACAATGTATCTTTGGCAAGAACTCACAATAGAACTAGCATAAATAATCAAGAGTATTTATTGAACCTTGTAACAAAAACTGATTTGTAACAAAAAACCCAAGAAGACTAGATATGACTGTTCCTGGCTCTAGTTCAATCCTAATCTAAGTCAATAA
>VWYI01043697.1:0-84889 GCA_013399455.1 Anthoscopus minutus | reverse complement strand
CAGTATCTTACACTGACTTTTATTTATAACTGTCTTTCATGTTAGAACCTATGTGACTCATCCATTATTTATCAGGAATATATTACTAATCAGAATTATAGTATGGAAGTTTGTAAGAAAGCATTTGGCATTATTCAAAGCTGGATTTTTCCCTGTAAATTCTTGTAAGAGGCTGTGCTTATGTTTATTAAAAATAAACTTTTTAGTGACTCAATCTCTCAATTATCTTTAAAGCATTTATAGACTAAAAATGTCAGCAGATTAATTTTAGTTCTCTAGTGAGTGCTGAGCACGTTCAGTTAGATTAATTTAATATGATTAGTCCTCTCACTTTCAGATTCGCCTCACCCCTAAGAACAGATGAGATGGAGAAGTGTTAGAAATTTGCTAATACGGAAAGTTCTGTTCTCAGATGAATGAGCCAAAATTTTGATATCTACTAAAGTCTAGATACTAAAGGCAGTGACAAAACTCTTATTCATGTAAATACTCTAAGGAGTTCATTCCCAGTTCTTGGAAGCTTGCTTTAAATAGCTGATAATTTGTGTGCATGTGTAGAGGAAGTTTAAGTAAGTTTGTAATCTTGAACATGGCCTGTGGTATGGGACTTGGATGTGCAGTTTCAGTAAAGGTGCTGTTTATTTAATCTATTTTGAAAAAGATACCAGTTTTGGACAATGTTCCTATATTTTGAAACAGAATATGCTCTTTCAAAAATAGTCTCTGCTTGAAAGTCTCACAAGCCATATAAAAAATATAAATATAAATTTAAATTTAAATTTAAATTTAAATTTAAATATTGATTTTAACATTATCAATATTATTTTCATTATTAATATTAATAATGTTAATTAATATTAATAATTAATGTTAATAACATATAATATATGTGTACATTAAATAGAATCCAAATACCTAAAGTTCTGGAATGCTTCATGTGAAATTAATACAAAGGTTTGATACATCACAAATAGATCTGTAATGTAGCTACTCTGGATCTGCATCTTTCAGTTGTCTCTATATTTGAAACAGGACTGTATATTTTTTTTAAATATCAACAATGACCAGTATGTTTTTCTGGACTGTTTGTGAGGAATAGTTCCATGACACTTTTCTCCTCTCTACTTTTCTTTTCTACTTTCATTAGCACAGCCATGCCTGAATCTGCAGGGAGGTGCAGAATTCACAAAATAGGTATGTTTGGAAGAAATACCCAGCATTTCCTTTCTACAAGTGGCAAAAACTTTGCACAGTAAATTCAAACACCCTTGTGAGTGCTTTCTTAAAACGAGTGGTGGTTAGTTGAGAAATATTTATTCTTCTGTTGTTTCAGCAGAAAAAATAAATTAGAAACAGCCAGTCTAATGAGTACTCTAAAAATAAAGCATAAGAGCCCAGATAGAGTTGGACTCAATTTTGACTTTCTAAAAAACTTTTTTTGTGTGTGTAAAAGCAGCAGAATTCTATGGAAAGTGATACTTTAGAAAAGAAACAACAAAATGACAGCACACAATCAAATCCCTCTTCCTTCCTTTTTTCATTTTCTCATTGGTGGAAAGTGGCAGGGACTCAGTGACCTCTGTTGTGAATGATACTGGCCAGAATAGATGATAAAGGAAGTTATGAAAAATAGAATAATTTCATGTAAATAAACTTGCAAAAACTCCAGAGACAGGTTTGTTGGTTTGGTTTGGGTTTTATTCTTTTGGGGTTTTTTTCCCCTCAAAGAACATAAAGAGAGAAAAATACTTATTCATTGTAACTAAAAAGTGATGCCTGCCTATAACTTGAAAAGCTCTAGAGAATGCCTAATGGATTCTGGTAGGCAGATGAGACTCAGCTCCTGAGAACTCAATAAAGCAATCCTTGAGATCCTCTCCTAAAGAGCAAGGGCAGCAGAACTGTCCAGGAGAAAAGACCAAAATAATAACAACCATTAGTTCTGAGCACTGATGGAAGCTAAAAGGCACTCAGGAGGCAAAGGGACCAAGAAGACATCCATCACAGCAGCACATGCTGTAGAAATGATATGAAGGACAAAAATAAAAGTGTTCAGCCATGGGCAAAGTTCTGTGCTATGGGAAACGGAATCACTCTCTATCATAATGCCAGTGGCAAGTGCTGGGCAGGTTGGAGCATTAATATATCAAATGATTGAAGACATGAAGTTCTCCTATGAAGAGAAAGATGCATTTAGGGTGACTTGGAGAGATCCTTGGTGAATGCATGTAAAGCACATGTACATGGCAATGAAAGCTTCCAGCTGTTTTCCTTCCAGCTGTTCCTATTAAGAAAACACTCATATCAATCCTGGTCTAGCTGGATTACAGAATTCTAACTACCAAATATTGCTTATCAGCAGTAGAGATTTAATAGGAAACCATGGCCAAGTTTTGGCCAGGGTTTCTTATTAAATAGGATACAAATACAGTAACACCTTTCTGAAGCTACTGAACAAGTAAGTGGTTAATGAAAAACTTACTAAATTGATGCATTATTATTAGACAGGACACAAGAGAAGACACAGAAGTCCGAGTTTTTTTCACAATGTCAAAGCAATAATTAATCATATTTGTTAAAGCATATTATATCTGTTTATTTTCTGTGTCTGAGTAAAAACTAGACAAAATATCTGTACAGGTTAGAAAGAAAATTGGTAAAGGTTGTCTTGCAGTTCTGCTGCTGAATAGGGACCACTGAGCAATGAAGCTCACATTGGCTTCCTCCACATGCTCAGATACTGCAGGAATAAAATGTCAATAGTGTGAGCTGTTGTCTCTGTGCATTGAAACACTGGGCAGCTTTATGGGTTTGGGGCGAGTTGCTGAAGGTGCAGTAATGCAGCTCTGCTCTGGGCTTTTCCTGAGGTGGCTTCAGAAGAGTGAGTACCAAACACCTGCATTGTCTTCTACAGCGCTCCATGGGGATATGCACATTGCCCAGATTTATTTCTATAATTCTAATTCATTTATTCTAAGACAAAGGATAAGCGAATCTCATCAAACCCTGAGAATAATCAAGTAGTAAGTAATTTTGCTTTCTTTTTTCCTTGCAATCAGGGATTGATGTGTACCTTCTGTTGCTTCTTCAAGAATTCTGTTTTTGACGTGAATGTTCACATCTGCTTTCTATATTTGCTGACAGAAGTCAGGTGTGTGAATGAACATTTGAGCAAAATGGTCATTACATGTGAGCCCCAGATCTTGTTTGGCTACCTGCAGAGATCAGCACTTTCTGAAAAGCAGTGTGTGGAATAATTTCAATACTGCAGCAAGGTATTTCTGAAAGTGTATCACCTGTATGAATATTGTCCCTCTAACTTCTAATTAAAGACTATAGGAAGAGGAGGGGATAGAACTGTAGGTTTCTGATGATTGCAGACTTTGTATATAAATGGAAGATAAGAATTCTACTCAAATCATAAGACATTACATTTCCAATTATTAAAAATTGCTTTTTTATTCTTTATTATGACCAGCTTTTTCAATGTAACTCTCATTTTTTTTAACATCTGTTGCCATTAAAAATTAAATCAATTCCTACTTTTTACACTCTTACGAAGATATTTCTGCAGCTAAAACTAGGGACAGAAGAAAAACCTTAACATTTCAGTTTTCAATGTTTTAAATTAAAATGTTAGCAGCTCTCTTTCCAATGCCTTTTTTTTCTGTCTATATAGGTTATTTTCCATTGAAAGGAGAAGAAGATTGGACAAAAAATATTCCCATGACTTTCTGAAATTTTGTAGCAAGATATTGGAAGACCAGATGCTATAGTCTTATAAATTCAAAAGGCATTATATACAGCCAGCTCTACCAAATATACTCAGATTTTTATACAACATTGTGATGTTCTGTGAATCTCTATTCATTTTCAACATCTGCTTGGACCTGTCCAGGCTTCCTGTCTAATTATTATAATTAATCTTATACTAGAATATATCTTTATGTTTGAAGTCTGATCCAATAAGAAAACTAATGTAGTATACTGAGAGTTTGCTAAAGATAGAATTGTGTTTTCTTATGATTTTTTCACTTAAGGGAAATTCCTTTACTTTCCTGTGTATTTCTTAGCTTTGGAAAGAACTTTTAATTATAGGTTAATTGATTCAAAAAGCATTATATAAGCTCCATATAAATATACTTTTTTTCCCCAGTTCCAGATGATGATTTGCTTCCATGTGAAAATGATATAGTGTGATTCTTTGATGTTTGGCCCTTCTTATTGGCCATTGAGCATTTTTTGACCCTACTCTTCTAATTCTAATTGGAATGTGCCTCCCCTAGGCACATCACTAAATGAGGATTTTAATAAGGCCTTTGCATAGTCTCCAAAAGTAGTTTTAACTTTCTATGTGCTAAGGCGACACAATAAATTAACAATAGAAGGCTTCACATTTAGAGCTCAGTGTTCCAGGTGAGTTTGCATTTTCCTGTGTAGATTCTGCATAGCCTCTCATTTCATATTAGAAAATCCTAGTGTAAATCAAAACCAAGAACCTCGAATAAAGCAAAGCCAGAGTGACATGTTCTTAAGATGTTGCAAATGCCACAAACCTTAATGAAAAACCCAACAGGGTGCTCAGATCTATCCAGGCAGAGTTCCTTTCCAGGCAGGGTGGGCTTTCATGGTATTTCTGAGGGACTGGTGGCATCTGAGAATATCCTGCATCCAGATCTGCTCAGCCATCACCAAAGAGAGACTCAAAACAGGTCCAGGGAGGGCTTCAGGTATTTGTAGGTGGGCAGGGAGTTTTCTTGTGGGACTGGGCAAACTGAATCTGGCTTGTTGAGCCTGACAAAACAGGGACTGAGGAGAGATACAGAGCCAGCATTGTGGATGTGGAGTCAGGAGCTCCTATAAACTGACCAGGAGTAAATTTAGGCTGGAAATACAAGAGGTTTGTCACATGACACGGAGCAGCTCTTTCCTTGGACTGTGACCCCTTAGTTTTCTTTGGCCAAAGTTATCCCAGATAGGGCTGGGGGGGTTATTAGTCTTTGGGGGCTGGGCCTGCAGTTGCTGGTTTTCCTGTCTCCCTGTAGTTCAGCGAGAGGACACGTTCCCCAAGACTAGCGCTTTATCAGAGGCAGCCTGGTCATTTAAATACTTTCCTCTCTGAGGGTTTGCTATCCTATTTCTCTGAAAGCCAACTCAGGTAGCTGGGTATAATTTTCCCCCTATATTTGGCTACAGCTGATGTATAAATAGTGAATAAAAGGTGGTATGTGGCAAGAAGTAATTTTTAAGAATTGAATGTGCATAAAGTGTGTAGGTTTTTCCATCCTTCATTCACTTCATTAAATGCAAAGCAAGCAAGGTTTTAAAATAACTTTAATAAGTGTTTAATAGTTCCTAACACATCTGAATGGAAATCACTGTATTATCTTTTCCATGAGGGAGATACTAATAGGCAGTGATTTAACACTTAATATTTGCAGAATTATACCTACCATGTAAATACTCAAACTTTTAAAATTCACACACTTTTGGGGATTGCAAGAGCCTGATTTTTCAAATATACTTTTTTGTTTTATAAAGGTTTTCAGTCCACTTTGAAACATATATGCATTAGGCTTAAAGGCAAAAGGAAGCAATGAGTGGTAAATTACTAGTGGCTGAAATAAAACAGTGTTTCAGGATCAAAGTGTGGGCCAGCATTAACATAAGCCTTCCTAAATTTTTGAATGTTTTCAATTCTACAGCTAAAATTGATGCCAGAAGAGTTAGATTATATTTATTTAATTTGCCTCTTTGTATCATCACACATACACTGAAATACACAGCACATAACACACTGTGCTTGTATTTCCCTGGGATGTCTGTAGTGTTATTCCTAGTGAAAACATCCGAGTCTGAATGAAACTTTGAGAGTATGAACTTGAATATACCTGGTCACCATGAGAAATTTAAAACATTATATTAAACTGTCCAATATGGTGTCACTGATTAATAATGATTGATTCTGTAATAACCATGCAAATGTAAACTATTCATTTATTCCAAATACGTATGAATTGGGAGAATGATATCTCATATAATCTGGTGTTAGTCTATTCGCTGCATCATAAAAATTAATTTGTCTAATTAATGACATAAGTTCTTTTATACATGTATAATTCATATTAATTGATAGGTCTGCCTAAAAAGAGTACCTTTTGGAAGAAAAATGATCCTATTAGTACAAGTTTAATCCAAATCAAGGCTGACAAAGTGTGGTGCTTTCAAGGCTTATCGCTAGCTTTGTTAATTGTCATAAGCATTCCAAATTGATTATTCTTACATTAACATGGGACATTTCATTCATCAATGCTTTGCTGTAAAGAAAATTTGTCTAATGGATTTGGGTAGCAGAACTAAATAAGTGTGTTGGTCCATTTTTCCACTGTAGCTACAGGGGTATTCAAAGCATATTAATTCAGTAATACTGAAAAAATTAACTGCTAAAATATATAGAAATATCATACAAAATTAGATTTCTGACACTGAATAATTTTTGTGATATTTCAATAGTAAATGAGTGTGCACACTAGCACTTTTATTGCTTTTGTATTTCACAGATGCCTTGATAAACAGGCAATGTTAATATTTCTTATGAACGATGTTGCTTTACCTTCCAGGGCCACAGGGGCACAAAGTGTAGGATAAATTAGTTAAATATGCATTTTAAGGAGCTGCTTGGAGGAACAAAAATTATAATATAGTCAGGATTTATAATGTACAACCTTATAGTCAGCATTTTAATAATTTATTTGCAGATGATCAAGTTTACTATTGGTCAATGAAAAAGTTCAGGTACAGACTAAGATTTCAGTGAAACAAATTAATTTTAGTGTTTGTTGCTCTCTCTCTGCCATTTAAGCTACAGTTCTGATTTTTTAAGAAATATATTCATAGACACAGAAAATGCAACCTTTACAAATTCATCTGGTTTCTACTCAGAATGGGATTGACTTTCAAAACCTACACTCCTTTTATAAGTATTGGCTCTGCTGGCGGAATGCACTTTATGTGCACTTTTTATGGTACTCTCGTTTCTTTTCCCCATTCACCTGATCTTTGTTTGTCTTGCACTTTCTAGCATTCTGTTAATCACTGGAAGCCACTGTGGAATCAGATCTGTGGCAGTGCCAAGAATTTCAGGAAGCTTTTTATAGTAGTTTGCAATTGAAGGCATACATCATAAAACGAATGAGGAGGAAGGGAAGATGCTGTCCAATAGAAGTTAAAGACTTGTGTTCTACAACTCTGATCAGTGCATATTTTCCACTTTGTTGAGCCTGTCGTTGAACAGCAATCCATAAAATGAGGCCATGCTTGACCTCCATTGCTTCTGCCATAGTTTAAAAGGATCCATGAAGAAAAATGCTGTTCTCAGTTTATATTCCTCTCCATATTGGCTCAGGGAGAGCAGATGAACAATTCAGTTTAGACTTGAAGTTTTGAGGTTCACTCAGTGTTTGTTTGGATTCTCAGTACTAAAGATGCTTCCATGTCTGTGCTGCTTTACCTTGCCTTTCTAGTTTCACAGGGAAGGCTGGAGATGATTTTGGGTTTTTTTGTTATTTCAAATAAATAAAAAAACATATCTGATATTTTGATCTTTTTATTGTGTAATCAGATTTTCCTTCAGTCAGTGAAAGCTACAGATAAAAAAATGCAGCTGAACAGCTGGCTAGGCTACTTTCTTTTTTTTCAAGCACAGAACTGAGATAAAAGTGAACAGTGATGGTTTGAATTTAGTCCTTTGGGAAAGGATTCTACTCTTACTGATTAATTTTATTCAGGAAGTGCTCTGTTACTCTGTAATAAAACCCTGGGAGTTATATTGTAATTGTACAGCATAGGGTGTTCAGTTTGCATCAGGCTAGGAATTAATATAACCCTAAGCCTGTGCTGCTTACATTGAAACACAGACACTTGGTTTTTATGCAGAAGCACGATGGAAAGGCCCACCCTTCTGTTTGGCTTTTCTGTAATTCTGACTCAGTGCAGAAATAAATAGTGCAACTTCAGTTTCATTTGAAATATGTATCCTGGCACTGTAAATTTGATTCCTGTATAAAAATGCACTTAGAATCCATAAAAAAACCCCCTATGTACTTCTCCTTCCTGAATGCCATCATTTATAAGTATGCTGTCTTCATTTATCACCTTTGGCTTAGATCCAGTCCTGATTTCTAAATTATATATCCTAATAACTGAAGCTAGGATGAATTGCACCTTCAAGTTTATATCCATTCCTGTGGTCTAAAAAAAATCCCTTTGTTCCAATCACGACTGGTTTTTCACATCCATTTTTAATCCATATGCCGAGCATTCTCCATAGAGTTCAAATTTCAGTGAAAAAGGAACACTTCCGAAAGTTGTTCAGTTTGGTTTACAGTAGACAACGTTTGGGAAAGACAGAGATATTCCATATCCCAAAACTAAAATATACCAGATGTGCAGCTTTATTCTGGTTAAAAGCAGATCAGAAAAAAACATATATAATATTCTTTGTTTCCTAAAAGTAATTTAATATTGCTTTCAACAAAGAATATGATACTCTGATTTTATATAGTAAAAATGGGAAAAGTATCTATGATAAAGGAGGAAATGAAAACAAATTACCTGTGCTTAAAATCCAATAAAACTCAACAAATACCTTCATGTCTGATATTAGTTGAATACATACTTCCAAGTCATGTATGAATTAATTATTATTCAAGTAGTGTCATTTAGCAGTGCCTGCATTTAACAGATTGCTCAGGTTGACATGAGAGTCTGGTAATTTTTATTATTTTGAAATGAATAGAACTAACAGGATTTTACTGGTCATTCAAGGAAGTATTATTGGGTTCCAGTATACCTCTCATGTGCTCTGAATTGAAGGATAAAAAGCAAGGGGGTCGTTTTTCTCATTAAAACACAACAGTGAAACAAGATACTCTTGTCTTCTTCCTTTACACCACAAGAAGCAGAACACATTATTTCCTCCAAATGCTTTTGTTTGTTAGGGGTTTCCTGTAAGCTGAATTGTTTTAAGAGACAGGAGAAAGGAGGAGGAGTGGAACTTGTTGGAAGATGTTTAATCATCTCATAGTTGTTATCTTGGAAGTATCTGTCAGATATGTTTTCCCAGGCTGATGAGAAGAGTATTTTAAGATTCACTCAACTTCAGATGTTAGACATCATGGTAATGATTGAAATATGGGTCCCTCACAGGCTTAAAATACAAAATCTGCTAAATTGCTTTTCCTCTGCGGTGAGGTCAGGCTGAGTTATCCTCTATATTCTGTACAGTCTTGATGTCTTTCATACAAGATATTTGTTTAAGCCTATATATTACTATGTTTAGGTTTCCAGTTATGGCTAGAATTTTGGAAACTATTAGGTTTTGAATGTTTAGAGTTGGAGTTCTGGGTCAGCTGGATGCAACCTTAGAAGCTCAGCCATGAAATTCACACATTGTTACAAAGTCTGATTGAAGTATTTAGAGATGTTCATATTTGGGGTTTTATTTTAGTCTTTTATTTGGTTATAGTGCAATAATTGTTACAGAGTCTGACTGCAGTATTTAGAGATGTCCATATCTGGGGTTTCATTTTAGTCTTTTATTTGGTTATAGTGCAATAATTGTTACAGAGTCTGACTGCAGTATTTAGAGATGTCCATATCTGGGGTTTCATTTTAGTCTTTTATTTGGTTATAGTGCAATAAGAGAAAGAAATAACATTAAGGAACCAAACCAATTGAGCTGAATTTGCCCAAGTCTTGCTCCCTGTTTAATAAAAATTAAAACCCATCCCACAATGTTTGTGGTTCTGGTGGGTGTCTATGACAAAACCAATTAATTTACTGGAGAAAAGATCCCTTTTTGGATAGATCTGTGATCCGAATGTCAATTCTGTATGACATCTGCTTGGCAATATGTGCTTAATCATCACGAAGTTCTATTCTATAAACATCTTCAGAAATACTGTTTGCAGGAAAATAACATTGACTAAATGAAAAAAATCAAATAGGCATGTACTTTCCAGAAATACATGGGCCTGATGGATTTCTAGTTTTATCAACCAAAAGGATGAGGCAAATCCAACTGTGGCACTAGAAGGAAGTCACTTTCTCATAATTCTCTAAAGGTAAAGGAGGTAATGAGAATTGTGAATGAAAACAAGCTTGTGTGTAGAGAAGAAAATGCCAGTGATTTCTGCTCTATGTTCATAAAGCCTTTGTCTCCAAATTCTCATTTTAATTGTAATGAAGAGGGAGGGAGTGACAGGAATAGTTCATATTTTGATTTCTGTTCTCCAAAAGTTAATCCTGAAAGAGAAATCTCAAGAGATGTTTGCATCACCCACGACTCAGAATATCTGTACTTGTTACTGCAGTGCAGCTCTCTGTGATGTCTTGGTTAATAACACTTGGCTTGGACTCCTGCTAAGGGGGTTTTGCATGAAAGGCTCAGCAATTTTGGCTTTTTGTTTAAGCTACATTCCTCCACAAAATCAGTCATCTTTAGGCTGGCAGCAGGGAAGTCCTGAGCAGCCTCATGCTGAGGATGTTCCTCCACAACCACATGGATCATTGGTAGCTCTCAGGCTGGACTCTCTAGACTGAAATACTGAGGTTTAAATCAAGCAGTGATATCAGCATAAGTCACTAATAGGTTGTATTGAAATTAAGCTAAATGTGATGTGTTCCAACAACCTTTCAAGTTCCAGCCAGGTTACTGCTGATGAGTTTCCCAGGACCAGAAGATTGGGAATTCTAGAGAATAGGTCCATGGGGATTTTTCAGTGTTTTTTCTTGTCATGTCATTTGACTCCAACTCTAATTTTGAGCTATCAGAACACAATGAAAACTGCTTGTCAGAAATATAGCATGACTTGGCAAGAGATGCAGCAGATCTTGTGTACATCAGGTTATTGCTTTAGAATATGACATGCCAATTGCAGTGTGCTCTGTCTCAAATTAGTGATGCCATGTCTCGCTGTACAAGAACAACTATGAGATGCTGCTGCAGATAAAGCATTACATCAGCAAATATTTATGATCATCCAGAAGGAAATAAAAGATTTACATTATCCAAGGGGCAATCAGATTTCCCCTGTCCCAGCCTAAATTAAATACCAACTGCTAATATGTTGATGAAAGCTTGTCTTTCCCATGTTTCCCCCCCTCCCCCATTCCTTTGTAAAGCAATTTCAAAGTAAACAATGGCCTACCACCAAATAGGAGTTTACTAAGAATAAAAATTGAATTTGGTCTGCCTGTTGACAAGCTGATTGATTTGTGAGCTCTTATGACTGAATCCTCTCCTAAATGTGCTCTCATTTATCATGTGTGAGATTGTTTCAGAATCAATACCAGCTTAACACAGAAACATTTCTGCCATGGACATTTTGAAAACAACTTGCCTTCTCAATACTGTGGCTAATTTTTCCAGGCAGAATTATCGGAACAGTTTAATTGCACTTTGCAAGTTAGCACATGCTTATACTAGGTTCTGCTTTGAAAGGATGATTTTTAAAGTAACTTCTATATATCATCTTTTTAAGAGAACAAAAATAGATTAAAATTGGATTTTCCTTCCTCTTCTAATGGGGAAATCAGATCGAACTTTCTCTAGTTGTTAAATGTGCCCTTTGAAAACCCATTTTCCAAAAATTGGATTTCTTAAATTAGCTTTTTAACATAATTATTAGCATTCTATTGGAATAAGTACCAGAAAGCAGTCTGGGAGCAAGCCTTGCATAGGTGTATGCTCTATTTCTTCTCCAGTGATGCCAAGAGTTTAAAGTAACTTTACTCAGTTAAACACTCATAAATCCAATTTTAAATGATAAAGTTTTTAAAGTGAAATATAGTACAAGGAATGGAGAAAGCGAGAAACATGAAAAAAGGTTCAGAGCTCTTCAAACATTTCATGAATTGTCTCAGCCCTGGTGTGCAACTCTGCCTGTGCAGAGCTGGAGCAGGGCAGAGCCTGGCTCCCAGGACAGGATGTGCCAGCAGCCCTGGGGGCACAGCTGCTGCCAGCCAGGGGTAAAGGAAATCTGGGTGCCATGTGCCCTCCACCTGCCTTTTGCAGTGTGGGTGGCTTTCTCATAAGGGGCCCTTTCCAGCTATACTTGTGTAACAAACAGCCAGGTTGTGGAAGAATCAGTTTGGGAAAGAATTGAGGGGTTTTTCAACACTCCAATTTAACTCTGAAAGAGGAATTTCTTCAGAGCCCAACTGAATTTGGTGTTCTGGAGGGCTTTACCTGTGGCAATCCCACTTGTGCTCTCAGACTTTCCTGCTCCCCCTGTGCTGTCCCAGTGCTGGGGTGAATCAGAGCCTGCAGGCCCTGGGCAATCGAGGGAGACATCCATGCTGTCACTTGGGAGCATTGGATGCAATTTTGGAAAGGGTCTCCTGAGCCTTCCAGCCTACAGGAATTTCACAGATTCCCACATCATGCAAACCTTGTCATAGATGAGTCATACTCAAAGATACTTCATTTGCACAAAAAGGCCTGAGCTACATGAGATAAAAACATCCAGATCAAAATTAAGTTCTTTGCAAGCGTAACTTTATTCTGTGCAAAGCCACATATTTATACATCATTCTATCACATTTAGCTATCTTCATTATATTGTTTTTAATATGTTATTTTTATTTATAATTTGGTATATTTAAATGTAATTTATTTCCCCAAGAAGAAAAGGAAAATTATCTTAATTTTTCAGAAAGTAGCTTAGTTTCCATTCAAAACAATTGATTAGTCATACAGCCATATGTGTTACAATGACAGCCTGTAAATATTTCTCTACACTGCTTTGCTCTCTACTAGCGTGTTAGCTTGCTCACACAGAAAGTAAATCAGAAATTTGATTTTGAATTATGTCATTGCTCAAAAAGCTTTCAGTTTGTACCTTGATTTTTAGATTTCTGCTGAGGTGGAATGAAACATTCAGTTGTGAGTGCCTTAAGTGTATGCTCTGTCTCCATTTATATCCAAAGTAGTTTTTCTGGAACATTTAGAGCTCATATGATTGATTTAAATTATTTCATGGATACAAATTAAGTTTATGGTATAAATTCTGCATTCTGATGGAAAATAAAAACTTTAAATATTTGAAGTATTAAAACAGTGGAAGGTATTTACAGGTGTTTCATACTGGACAAAAAATAACAAGCAGAAAATGAAAGAAAGGAAAAGAACAAAAGAAATAAACATTTAAATTATTATTACTGTGCAGTGCATTATTGATTTGAATTAGATCTGGTTTTCAGCTGTGTTTTAATTAGTGCATACAAAGCCTAAATGTGTTGTAGAGCCAAAGTATAACATTTTTAAACTTCCCACTTTATGCTAAATATGCACATGATCAATATTCTTCTCAAAAGGAATGCATAGAATTTTTTATGAAATATTTGTAACAACCTATATTCGTGCCATAAAGTGCTATTAGGGCTTACCTCAGAGTGGGAGATGATGATAATATATACATACAGACAGATAAATGATTCAATTCTTACTTACAAGAACAGCTGACAGTGATTGCTTATGCTCATTTCCTTTGTGCACACTATGTAGACCAGGAAACTCCAGGTTTCATGGCCTTTCATGTTCTCCAGAGTAAATCAGTCACTCACATAATAATTATTAATTATTTCATGTTGACAGATTGTTGTACTAGTTTATGACAGTGAAGACCATACAAAATGAAAAAAAAAAGCAGCAACTGATAAAATATATTACAGCAGCAGTGATAGCATAAATAATCATCAGTTTGTAAACAACTAGCCAGATAAATTGAGATATTTGTTTCTGAGGCTCAGCTCACTGCACTCCAAAGATTCAGGTTCGTAGGTTGTGGAGCTGAAGGTACATAACAAAGGTTTTGGTTCATATTACAGTGGATTTATCCAGGTCATATTTGGGTCTCTACCCTGTTTATTAAGAACATATGTGGTTAAACTTTTATTATGCAAGATATACACCAGTTCGTTGTGAATTTCTTGTATTGTGCTGACTCCAATGTTTAATTTCAATTTCAACCCTCTCAGAGCTGTGGTGTTTGGAATATTTCTGATTTTAATCTGAGCTCTTTATCCTGCTGTGCTTTCAAACTGGACTCCTAATCACCTAGCTGAGTTGAACTTTTCATCTGGGGAAGGCTGTGAGGTATCCTAGCCAGAGATCAAATACTCTCAACTGCTGTGCAGTGTGGAAGCGAGCCAAAGTGATCACCAAACGCATTGCAGAGCAGGAAGGGATGCTGTGATGTTCTAAATATTCTTCTCGCTTTGGCAGCCCCTCGGTAGTGGCTGGAGGAAGGCCTGGCCTGTGTGACCAAGCCATGGTGCAGGGACAGGGCTCTGCAGGGCAGGCACAGGGCTCACACAGGGGAGGGAGCAGACCCTGCCAGCTCAGCCTTCTCAGACACTGCCCACCCTGGGCAGGTTCTGCCCTCCCCTGCAGCGTCATCCTGCAGGGCTGACAGCTGGGACAGGGACAATGGTGGTGTTTGGTCACTGCTTTAGAGCTGGGAAGATTGGCCTCTGCACTTAGTTCCTTATCTGGTTTCCTTGGAGCATCTTTTCATACTGCTGGATGACGTGGGAAGAGGTGGAAATAAAAGAAAATATATTCTTGTTCTTGGTTTGATAAGGCTCATTTCTATTCATTTTCCTTTCTTAACTCTTTTGAAACATGGTGTCATTTTTTACGGATCCTGTGCCAAAACAGGAGTGCTGAACTCATGTGATATCCACATAATATTACTTGGAAGCAATGTGCTCCATACTGAAAAGCAACTTTGTGTTTCTGAGAGGTTCAGCTATTAGCAACAAGCCACTGATACTTTTCTGCTTAAGAAGGGTCTACAAATTAAGAATGCATTGTGCTATGAATCACATGGATGTTATTCAGCATTATTTTTAAGTGAAAGGTTGCTACACAAAATAGTTTTCTTTAAAAAAAAATCACCACAATATGTCACTATAATCAGGAAGTTTATTCATTTATAAACATATCTTATCTTTAGTATCTCAGTCATATGCAACTGAGTTATTGTTTGTATTATGTAGATGACTCATTTCCCTTTCAGGGATGTTCAAATCATATGTCATATACAGTATTTGACCTTTCTTCTTTCAGTGTCTACAGGCCACTATTTGATTATTCAAAGCAATTCTTACAGTAATGATAACAATGTCAAGAAAAACAGTGCAAGAAAAGAAAATTCCCTTAAGGATGGTTGATATTAAATGCAGGCAGTATTAATATATTAGAGCAAAAGCAATACTGAGGAAAGTTTAAAATAATAGTAGTAGGAACTACTTGGAAATGAGGAACAGCATGGGAAAAAGCAGTGTGGAGCAAAATGTCTAAAGAATCCAACTTTTTTTTCAGATGAATTTCAAAACATGAAAGGACTGCCTTTGTGGAAATGTAGATTCAGATGGGGAGGCTGTAGCCAAGACTTAGTCTCTCCTGCAATGTAAATCTGCCATGGTTTCAGATTGCAAAACAGACAATGTCCCTTCATGATTTCCCCTCTTGAACAGACTTCCAGAGTTCTAATTGCTTCATGCCAGTGGTGCTCTCTGGGAACACCTTTGAAGGGCAAGGGATAGGGTCAAGGGGTATCCCTGGCCATTAGCTGAGTTTTTTGCCTTTTTCTAAATCTTCTCTAACCACAATCTTTTCAAATATCGTGATACTACCAAAAATATCCCCTCAGTATCCTTGGCGCTGCTCCAAAAATAACCCATCAACTTTTTGGGTGTGAAGTGCTGACAAAGCAAAGGTCTTATACAGGCACAGGGTAAGGAACCCCAAAGTCATTTTCTCTTATGTTTGGTATTGGGTGTCTGTGACAGCTGAACAGCAGAATATTCAATTGTGCAGCCCATGGGACTGGAACTGGAGTCCTGCTGAGATCTGCACCAAGTGCTAGAAGTTTCTGGGACTGTGATGCTAAGCCAAGAGGGGAACCAGCTCAGCCCAGGAGCTCTAGAGGTGGCACAAAGGGGGCTAGGAAAGGCTAGGAAAGCTCATAGCTTTGGCTCTGCAGAGCAGAGCTTGGCCTTCAAGGACAGCCTGGCTGTGCTGGAGACGTGGCTGTGTTTGCTGGGGGTATTTTCAGGTGAATTTGTTCTGCTGAGCTCAGGCTGGCCCCACAGGAGCTGCTGTGAGTGTCTGAAACCCCACGGCACAGCTGGACTGAGTGGCAGCGGCGTGGCCTCCCTGCCTGCGGTGACTGCGCCCTGCCCACAGCCCTGCTGCAGGTCCTGCTCCTCTCTCTTGTTACAAGTAATTTTTTCCACAGGGTAGGTTTTGTTGTTTGGAGGTTTTTTTGATGTCTTTTAACTTAATTCCCATTATTGTGAGTCATTCTGCTTTGGTGGAAAATCTGTATTCTTTTTTGTATAAAATCTTCTTATGATATGTGTCAGGACATGCTGCTTATTCCCACCTGTATTTGTAATCTTCTTGGAACTTAAATATTTTATCAGTAATGGATATTATTGCAATGATTTTGGTGTGGGCGATTTCCCAATTTGTTAATCTTACTATTAGAATTAATATTTAGGTTTTATATCCTTCAAATGGGAATAATGATGTTAGTTATCTGATGTTTATGTCTTTCAGTCACGAAAATGTTCCTATTTAGGCTGTAACAGGCCACACACATGTAATCACAATAAATAGCATCTAATATGTTTACAGTAGTGGAAGGATGAGGTTAACTTCTGTTTTCATATTGATGGACTCAGCTGGACTTGGAATACTATTGTTTACAATTAGCTACATTTTTGTTGTTGTGCTTTACCCTCAGATTAAATCTTTATTTCATCAACTAACCCTAGGGATTCCCTGTTATAATCAATGTAATAAACAGCATTAGTTGATAGCCTATTGCTGATGTTCATTTGTAATTAGGCTTGTGTTTAAAGAAGAATAATTTTCTAAATTTTTCTGCAATAATTTTTCTTTATATTTATTTATGAAAGGCAGGATTAAAAGTTGACTACAGTTTGTCTTGTCTCCACATGTCTTTAAAGGAAGGTCATTCAATTGGGACAGCATTTTTCCTTGTCTGTTTTAGCCATAATTTTGGCAGGGAAATTGCTAACAGTCAATATAGGCTGAGCACCACCAAGTACTCACCCAAAATCTGCCCTGCTCCTCTGTCAGATGCTCACTAAAGTCACAGCTGCCTGTGCAAGAGCAGAGCGCATGGCGAGGATCAGTGACACCCTGCCAAATGGGGAAAAAGCAGGAGCAACATGCATGGGCCAGGACACAGATAACAGCCTCCAAGGCAGGTTTTACTTGATGAAAAAAAATGGCTTGAGGCAGACATCCTCTGGAATGAAATATAAATCTTTAACTGCTGTTCTCAGAATGCAGGTGACCCCCAAAGCTTTTTGTGTACAGTGAGCAAAGGGGCATTAGTGAAAGTTGTTTAGCAGGCAAGTTATTTACTTTACCCTTTAAATTCCCCCTCTTTGGCCAATTTTTGAAAATTTGTAAATGCCTGCCCATGCAGCTTTGATGTAAATCTGATGAGGTGACCTGTACAGTTCCAATCTTTGATGAAAGCGATCTTATAGTAAGTTTTAATCTCTAAAGCAAGGCATAAACAAAACCACTTCCAAAAATAAATGGAAAGGATCTTTATAAAGCATGTTCTTGGTTAGTCAAGAGGATCAGCAATCTAAAAGTGGTCCAAGACTTTGGGTGTTTTTAGTACATTGTACTAAAATGTACTAAAATGTACATTTAGTACATTGTCAGGTTAAGCATATTTTTGATAAAACAGAATGTGCTATATCTGTGTGCATCTTAGAAAGTTGGCATTTAGGATTAGAATAAAGGGAGAAAGGAGCTAACAAGAAAGCTGATGGATTTTTTAGGTATGGGTGGCTTAAATCTTTTATCTGTGTGAAACTGAAGACAGCCCTGAGAAGTTGCTCTGGTAGTACCAGCTGTCCAGCTTGCACTGTTAATACAGTGATTTATTTTGA
The DNA here is from genome assembly GCA_013399455.1 of Anthoscopus minutus. Taxonomy (NCBI): domain Eukaryota; kingdom Metazoa; phylum Chordata; class Aves; order Passeriformes; family Paridae; genus Anthoscopus; species Anthoscopus minutus. The sequence continues at coordinate 66,880 of VWYI01043697.1, read as the reverse complement.
TGCAGATTTCACCATGTAGGTTTACTCCTTGGAAAAAGATTCATTTCCCTTTCAAACCTCCTGCTTATGTGACTGGTTTAACTCTGCATTTAACTCTGGGAGGAAGCACTGATCCACCCCTTCGGAGACTTTGGTTAACACTCCTTGCTGCCAGCTCATACTAGGACTGGGCAAGCTGAGCTCAAAAATAAGTGAACTTTAGTTAACAAAGAAGAGAAAAATTGAGATGTAGAATTATTAATCTGGGTTTTGTTGGTAGTTACACAGCCTGTAGGATGCAGAAGGATCTTCCTTGTTTGCATGGTTATTCATGCACATTTTATTCCAATCTAGTTTAGACAAAATGTATGTATAGATCAAAGACTGATAAAATAATTTGCAAGGTGCAAAGCCTAGTGTCTTACATAATAAAGCTACTGGATGAGAAAATTAACCTGCTGCACTGGATCCAGAGGAGGGTTGTTCACAGCTCTGAATGCAGAATACGTTTCAGTTGAAAGACCTGACTTAGTTTTTCCCATGAGATAGAAATTCTGTGTACTCATATAGTTCCAGTAACATCTATTTTTGTATGGCTGATGATTTAAAACGCATAGATCAGGAATTCCACCAATTCTTTCTAATTCTGTTTTAATCTGTGTAGACATGTGGGAAGGCAGATGCATATATAGGCACACAAATGTACAATGCCAGAGATGCAGTATTTTTGAATCCCAGCTATGCATGTAAACCCCTTATTATTTCAAATTATTAGCCATTCATTCAAATGAAAAAAGAAATATGTTATATAACTGTGTTTATGTCCAGAATGTGAGACTTTTTTTGTGCTGAGTAGTTTTCATGCTGTGACTAGCTGTTGAGAAGGACATGTCTGTGAGGGACAGATCATGGCTTGGTGCAGCCGTTCCCCTCCAGTGCCTGCAAAGATCCTGGAAGTGCACATGTGAGTAGCTGCTCCCTTGTGTGCTGAAGGGACTCACAAGCTCACCTTTAGGGACAAAGTGCATTAAAATCTGGGCTGGACACTTCAGGAAACTTTTAAGTGAGAATGAATTAACGAATTTATGCCAAATATCCGCAGTAGGCCTTGGAGATCTCATAATCACGTGAGGAAATGTGCCTCTCAATTAGTGAGGTTTAAATAAAAATACTTTAATTTGTGTTCAGGTAACACTTCTATAGCATGAATTTTATAATAAACACAACAGCTGCAGCAAGATTTTTTTTCTTGCTGTAAGGCATAAGAAAGAGTGTTTGCCAATATTCTGTCTCAAAAAGGTGTCTTCACATCTTAACTTAGCCCTGAATATTTCAGCAGAATCTAATAACAGCCTTGCATGTTATAGGATTCTATAATGTTACAATTAAAAAGGCAAGAAGGAATTGGTTGTCATCATAGGACTGTGACTTGCAAGGACTGTTTTTAAAGATATATTGTATGTTATTTGGTTTATCATGACTGACTTTTGCTTGACCTAAGTCATAATCTGTGGCCCTGAAACAAACTCTATTCCCTTGCTGATCCTCATTAAAGGAATGCAGAAAAGCACATGCTAACTATTGCACTTGATTAATTCTTTGCAAAATACATTCTTTGTCCAAGTTTCTGCTTTCATGAATGGGAAGGAAAAAATTTCATAGGGGAGAGATCTCCTGTATCTGCAATTTCATCTTTAAATAAAGAAATATTTTGCCACAGCATGTAGGAAGTAAAGAGCATCAGCCTGTGTTTTATACTAGGAAACTTTAAATGACTTAAAGATTGTTTGAAATTTAAAAAATAACAAGGGCTGTCATGCACCTCAAGAGCATCTTCAGTACTTCATGTGCATTTTAAAATTTTTTCCTAAACTTTCAATTACTGTATATTTATAATACATAGTACATAAATTTATCATACTTTCAATTGCTGTATATTTAAATTAGTATCTCCTGTCTCTATAAGGCACAATGATCTGAAACAGTGACAATTTGCTTTCCTGTCACATAACCAAATCCTCTGCTATCTGGGAAGCAGAAGACATACCGAATACCTAGGGAGAGACAGAATCCTGCCACTAGTTTGTACATGGATGTTTCCAGCAGAGTCGGCTGCACCACTGAAGGACAGTTTGGGTATCAAGTTATGCCCTGAGGTGTCCAGACTCCCTTTTACTGATGAAAATGAGCAGCTCCATTCATATGCCACTCTCAGACATTGAAGTCCTTGGGCGTTGCATAAAGTTTAAAAGTTTAAATTCTGGTTTAGTATATGCAGAATCCTGTGTATCCTAATCACAGAATGCTCTAAGTAAGGCAGCAAGCACCTGTGTGGGACTTAGTGGCTGGCTGGGGTTAAACCACAACAGTAACTTAGAAAAATTATTTTTATACTGCCCTTATCAGTAGATTGTCACCTGGGGAGATGAAATAAGGTATGAGCAGGATGTCTGGTGTTGACAAACACTCTACTCATAGGAAAAGCAGAGCATTGGCTGGTAGCTTTGAGTTGCATGTCGAACACTAATCACCGAAGCCTGGTAATTTCCTAAATCAAAATGGCTTCACAGTCATTAAAGTAATGGAAAATCTTTACAAGAACTTTCACAAAAGGATATGCTACACGTTAATCAAACTTATGGCAGCTGCTAGAAGGGATTGTCAGTTCCTTTTATGATGAAAATCCACATGGGGCCAATTCACAATGCTGGCCAAGTTACAGGTGTCACATGTATAAAACATGTAGTTGGTTTAAGATTTAATTAGGACTTTCTTCTCTGATCATAACACTTTAAAGGAAAAATACACTCAGGATTTAATTTTCGTTGAGAGTGGTTATTAATTTGATATGACTGATGTTAAATGGGAATTAAATCATAAATGTGATTATGCTTGTGGTTGGATGTTGTCTCAGCAGATTGTTTCTGCTTGTCACTTTTGAACGACTGGTGATGTGATATGGCATGTTGATTTTTATTATTACTTAAAGATTTCACTTTATCATCATTTGTCAGGAAACTGATTTTCCTCTTAGTCCTATTGATATTAAATCTGTCATAACTAGATTAGAATAGAATTGTTATCTATTGAACCTCTAAACCCTAGGCTAAGTTTTACTTCCTGGAAAAAGCATAATATAGAGGGGAAAACCAACCAACTCACAAAAAATAAAGCTACAATCTGAATACAACAGATGAGAGTAATTTTTCCCCCCTGTAATTATGGTGTATATTTCTATTTACACGGTTAAAACAGATTTTAGGGGTGCTTACAAGGGACCTGGAAACTCACTTTTCAGTGACAGAGTGGTAGGAAAAATGAGTAAGATGAGGAACTCAAAAACAGGATAAGAATGTTAAAGATAATAATTTACAAGTTTGGAGAGGCAGTCGCTTTGGTTTTCCTGACAGGACACAGGCTTTTGGGAAAGATAGCAGAGAATGACACACCATTTCTGTGGACCCCCTCCCCATTTTGGTTCAAAATGCACACAGAGGAATAGTGGGATTTCTGTCACCTTGCAGAATGCACCCAATGTCCCTAACACGTGTGCTGCCCTCTTTCATCCAGAGAATCTCCAAGACTCCTCGGTGCAAAATGTCCTTTTCCAATCAGAGTCGAGTCTGAAGCCTGCAGGTCAATTAAATGGACTTCTGTGCTCTCACTTCATGCCTTACATTTGTTGCTTATTTGCACTAACCAGTGTTCTTCTCTGGTACTGATTTGATGCCCATTACTGTGATATCTGAGAACAAAGATCATTGAGAACAGATACTATTTCTACCAGAAAACCAAATTTTGTATTGTTATAGAAGCAGAAGAATCCTATTAATCCACAAAGCACACTGCACGCAAGGCAAGCTATGTGCACTCTCTACATAAGCTGCAACTCACAAGCTGAGATGGCTGTGACATATCTCTCAGTCTGAAAAATAAAAGGTAAAAGCTTTTTGGGGGGAAATTTTTAGAATTTGGGGAAAAAAAAACCAAAAAACCCAACAACCAAACAGTTATTTAAAGACAAAATTTGCTTTCTAGCTTAAATTTGGGTAGAGAAATAAGTATAACCTTGAAATCTGTCGGTTTTTTTTTTTATTCATGATCCCTGCATTTGTATTGGTCTCAAACCTGGCATCTGATTTGTTACAACTGTCTTATTATGGACAAATTATAGAATTTAGACATCTCCCTGCTTGATTGATCCACCATCTACTATCAGTCTAGGAGTCGCACTGAGCAGGATGTGCCATCAATTACAAGTGCCACACAGCAGGACAGGTGTTATAGTTTTTGGGCATCCAAGGTCCAGTGTATGATAGGATATCATTAAATGAAAAAAGAGTTGAGTTTTGTACTGATAATGCTAAAAATTTTACTTGTCTTTTAAAATATGCTTTTTAGATTCAAGAAATCAGTTAAATCTAAAGCTTTCTTGCAAATTCATTATCTTTTTTTGGCATCAACATTTCACTGTAAAAGTTGTTTTTCAGTGCTAATATTTAGTAAAAAAAATTAAAAGTGAGAAACTTCAGCAACAAGCAAAGAAAAGCAATATCTTAAGAACATTAATTGCCTAAATGACTCAATATGACAGATTATGCAAGAATATTTTCCACAGTAGAAATAATTTTCAAACAGAATCTTTCACTTTTATACTTTGAGTCTCTAAAATTCAGCATCAGTCACATTAGACTGCAGTTCTGTTTTGTTTAGAAGATCTGTGACTTCAAATTTACACAAGTAGCTTTTGCTAGCAAGAATTAACTGTATCAGAGAATCAAAGAAGGAAGGGGTCAGATTCTGCTCTGTTGGTACAGCAAAGAGGAGAAAATTCAATTGAAATAGGTGGAATTACAGAGGAGAAAAATGAGTCAGAGATCAGAATCAAGACTTTATTGAAAAAGCTTATGATGTTGAATATTAAATTAATCTAATTTGCACTGTCTGATGGTGGCCATTAGTGCCTGAAGTAGAGGCAATGAAATGCTAATGTGATTAGTTAGCAACACTAAAAACAACCAGTACATTTTTCCTTTGATTGTCTGTGTGTTTAAGAATATTTCATTACTTCTGCTTCCTTTGAAATAAAGGCAAGATATAAATCATAGGCACAGATATAACTAGAGGTTGTGACGTTTTGTTACAGAGTTTAATTACATGAATCATAAAATATTGCTACAATTTTCCAAACTGTTAAACCTTAATTAATATGAACCCACAGGGACCACCTTGATGGTTCATAATACTCTGGAAACTCTTCTCCTACAGTAGTAGTTCATATGGTTGGAGATTGCTTTATAATTTACAGAGTGTGATCAATTATTAGAAATGAAGCCAGACAAATTAATTTAATATAAATGGGGTTGTATCGAGTTTGACTAATTCTTTTTAATTACCTATATGTTATTTTTTCAATAGTCTAACAAAGGGAACCATTATTCTTCCCCATGTACAAATTCATTAATCTCATTACCATGCAGTATTAATATAATTTTATCACACATTCCAGAAGTGCAGCACATTGGCAAACTGTAATGAATCACAGCATTAGTGCACTATCACTACATTAATTTTAGGACATGCCTTACTCATCTGCAATTTATGTTGAGACTTAGTATAAAATGAGCTTCATAAGCACGTAATTATGACATCTGCTTCTTTTCAGGTACCTCTTTGTAAATCAGTGACAAAGGAATAACAGGTTTAAATATGTGTTAACACTCTTGATAGCATGTATAATTGCAATATGGTAATGTGTAATGAAGATTAAATTAGACTGCAGTGTACCTGACATCTGCATGAGCATAACTGAACTGCAATAATTATGGAATGAAAAAGACTATAAAGTACTAATATTTCAGTTCAGGAAGATAAAACTAGAGTAAAGCAGAAATATTATTGAAATTGTGATGAAAACAAGTACATTGTTATTATAAGGAAACATTTGCCATTTTTGTCTTCAGTATACCTAACATGCTCTTGGTGTTGGGCAGAGTTCTCATAGATTCTCCTGTTTTCATCCTTGGATTTCAGGTATCTGTGCCTTTCATCCCCACGACAGCAGATAACATCCACCACATGTAAATATAAGACTGCTGATGAGAGATTTTATGAGACTGAGAAACTGAATTTCAAATATCTCCTGTGGTAGAAAACAGTGATTCACTGAAGCCATGGCTCCAATCAGAGGGCTGAGGAAGGTTTATGTGCTTTGTCCTGTAGGAGAGACAACCTGAAACATATGGGAGATCAAACTAAAAGCCAGAGGGTATGCCAAATTATTAACTGCATTTTAACTGAAGTCATTATCCCAGAACTGCTAAAATATTTATTTTAGATGTGTATCATGCTATATTTCAACTTCAAATCACTTGTGGAGGACAATTAATTCTAAAGGTTAGTAACAGAATATTAGGGTTTGGGTAAAGTGCTCTTATTTGAACAAAAATGTTTGAATGTGACTCTTGTGATGTCTGCAGCGTTATACCACATTTTCATTATAACCTAAATTATACTATTATAATTTGAACCAAAATGTATTTACTATATGAACAAAAGAGACATTTCTATATATAATAGAATATTATACTAATGAATTCATTGCTGTATTAAATCATTCTCATTGTCCAAATGACTGCTTACGTCTCATAAAACAAAAAATCCTATTCATGTGTATGACAGCACTTAACATTTTAAATATAATCTGTGATCCCTTTGTCGTACATTTGGTACATGTGTGCACATGCACTTTGCAAACATGAGACTGCACTATATTTCTTCCAGGAAATGATGTGTCTAGGAATTCTGTAGCTTCTGAGACTCTCCTGAGAGAGGCTTTTTTGAATTTTCTTCTGACATCAGCTTTTCTCTTGTTGTTACCAAGTTGGAAAACCACAGTTCTTCCGCCTATACTTCGCATAGAGATCAGTTAAAAATAAATTTCAAGCTTCATGAAAGGATTCCCAGTGAAATCATAAGAGCCTGAGCAACAAATAAAACAACATGTGAACTTTCCAAAGAACTGGTGGCTTTTTTCAGCTGTCGTTGGATTTGGCTCTGTCAGAAGCGTGGCTGTTGAAGGAGCTCCCCTGGCGTGCCCAGGACAGGCTGAGCAGCAGGGCAGGCTGTGCCAGCTCTCAGCTGACAGCACAGCTGGCTTGCCTTGGAATTCCTCACACAGGAAGTTTACTGAGCTTCCCATGGCCAGCAGCCACAGAGCCTCGTTTGCCTTGGGCTGAGCCCTAAGAAAGCACACAGGCAGATATTTTCAGAAATTTCTTAAATCTTTCTAGATTTTTCTTAGTAGCTACACCTGCACACTCATTTCCACACATGCACCCATCCTTCATTAATTAGCTAAGACACCTTAAGCACTTTTATCAAGTTGATTTTGAGCAGCCAGATGTGCAGAGAAAGGTAAATAATATTTTAGTCTCGAGGATGAAATTGCAGAATGTAGTAGCTCTTTCTGTAGTGCTACTGCTCACATTTGCAAATTTTCATACTTCCTATCATGTTTGCTCACTGTTAATTGGTCTGAGGGGTTTTAACTGACAAACTTACCATGTGATGATGAATAAAAACCTTAACACAACTATATGAAATTAGACTGGAAAATTTAAAACTGAATTGAAGGGAATGGTGGAGTTTTTTCTGGTGGTCTTAGTCAAGAAACAGAAATATTTATATGTTAAACACCATTATTTTAGGACAGATAAGCTAGTTTATGATTAGGGGAGTTATTACTAAACCTTTTTATGGTTTAAAGCAGAATTTAAAACACACTTTCTATTAAAACTGGTAAAAAGAGACTAGGGAGACTGTATAGGGAGAATATAAGGGAGAATGGATTTTACTTGTTATAATAATACATATAACTCCTCGGAAACAGAAGTTTCAAAGACTTTTTTTTAATTATAAATTTTCTACGTAAACAAAACACACCAATAATTTTATAAAAGTGATTTTCTACACATAGAAATGTAAGGTTTGTTTGAATTAAATAGCCATAATGAGGAAAATAGAGAAAAATTTTAAGAGCTGTACTTATGCTACAGTTTTGGACAGTTGGCTAGATAATACCATAATATTCTTCTGATATGCTGGAATAAATTAAATAAAAAACAACTTAAGGAATTGCCTTTTTTTTATGAATTATAATTTCAAAATTTTCAAAATTAGATTAAAAAAAAGTATCTGTTTACTCTTAATACAAAAAATCTATTTAGTCAGATTTACAGAAACGACAGTTAAACCTTCAAACAGTTCTACTAAAATTATTAAAAAAAATAATTTCTAAAAATTTATTAACCTGTAGAAATATTTCAGTTATGTAAAATTAATGCCACCTGAATACTGGAAATTAATAGGATGATTTGTTTTTAAGGTGACTTAACATTGAATAAATTTAAGATTACTAAAGGTATTTTACTTTCTTTTCTCCATGTAAATGCAAGCATTTTCTCCATGGTACACTTGCTAGTGCATGATTTCATTTTGTTACAAAATTTGCTGAATACTAGAGAGGATCTACACATGACTTCCTTTCTTCAGCTGGTTTGAGGCATCCTACTTTCAAGAGGTTTTCCTGAAATGTAACCTACATTTTTCCTTTTTTACATTAATCTTCTAACTCCTAGTTATATTCCATGAACATCATTAGATAATTCTTTTGTCTTATTTGTGTGTTTATATCTTGAAATATTTATAGACTGCTACCATGCTTCATATCCCCTACCTAGTCATTGTTTGGCCAGTCTGTTACTTCTTTTAAATCTTTCCTCATAAATCTCTTTCCCTTCACTAAACAACTTTCCATGCTTTTCCCTGAATTCTCTCATTTTCTCCCAGTCTCTCTCACAGTGAGGTGACCTGTGCTGGACACAGAGTTCTAGATGGGATTGTCTCTCAGCCATGGTGACTCTGGGCTGTACCTCCCTGCTCCTTGCTGAGATGTTCTACACAGAGTGTGTAAAATTGTGGTGAGGAGTTTGGTAGTTGGGTTTATTTTTTGGTTGGTTGTTTTTTTGTTTGTTTGGGTTTTTTGTTGTTGTTATATTTACATACTTATCTTTACAAACTAATGTCCAGTATCATTAAGAAACAGCTTTAAGAATCTTTGTTATTTCTTCTCAGGTTTCTCTCTTTAAGTTGGGTACGTATTTATTTGGCTTGGATATATGAGTATATAAACACCAAGCACACACACCCCACAGTGGCTCATCTCCATTGCCTAACACGTTAGAGCTCCCTCCCTTCTCCCTCACACTTGCTAATGGGCACAGACCTAACTTCTAGGGCTGTCAGAAAGGTTTTGATGTTACTTCTACCCAGGATGTCCTGCTCTTTTCTGAGTACACAAATACATGGGCTGACTTATGATTGAATCTTTAGGATCTTCTCTTATACAGGTATAAAATTTATGATCCTGCCCTCCTCCTATCCTTACATGTTTGCTGCCCTTAAAGACAGTAATGTGGTTTGGGTAGCTGAGACAGACCAATAGTTGTTAGGTTGTTTTTTGGTTTTTTTTTTAAAGATGTTTCTACTTTATCCATTTCAGTTGCTAAAACTGACTCACTGTGCAGCCCCAGTGCTGGCATAAGAAAGAGGGAGAAGAATCTTGGCTGAGGCAGGGGCAAGGTGGACCTGCAACATCTCTGCTTAAATTGGTCTAAAACAGTAATCAAACTGCTGACATTAACAGCAACCAGTCACAACAGATATGCACTGTTACATTTCAGAAAGAATGATACTCTTGGTAAATGGCCAGTTCATTCACATATTTTCCTTTATATTTAACTGTGTTAAAGTCTCTTTTTATCCTTACCTCCAGTAGTCATATTGTATATTTATTGAATAAAATATGGTCATAAAATAAGCATGAGGAGTTTTTATTCTCTTTGTTGTGTATGTTCATTAGTGCTTCATGCATATGGTTTAACCAAGTGGCTTTTTTTCCATTAGATGAACTTTAAAAGAATTTGCATATATATAGCAGCTTTAGTAAATGAAATCTATGTAGATTGATGGATTTTCATGACTCAAAGTTGTAGCCAAATTCTTAATTATTGCAGCTGTAATAATATTGAAATACAGGACTTTTCAAAACAGCTTTATTAATTTTAATGCAGTGTTTAGAAAGCTCTGCTTTTTGTTGAGCAATAAGCCAAAAAAAGAGCCATTTTCTTTTAATGGAGTTGAGTTTTGCCTTATTAAGTTCCTAAGTCAGCACGCTAATATTCAAAGTATTTAAAGATGTCATGATGACTCTGACTTGTTGTAGAAATAAATAAAGATGGAATCCATATGTTTTTCTTTTGATGGATTAAGGGCCATGTTTACAACAACATAAGTTTACACTCTTGCTGCCCTCAAGTATTCTGCAGACCTTCATGGGTCAGCTCCTGCAGAGGCTCATTCTTAATCAAGAGTACAAATAAAGTAACCATTTCCATGGTTAGGGAAATAGTCTGTTCTGAATAGAACATAGAGCATAATGCTGATGTATTTTCAAAAAAACAAAAACAAAAACAAAAAAACCAAACATCTTTTTTAGGTGTTTTGTTAACACAACTTTTTTTTCCCGGTAGCAATGCCTCAGTCCTGGTTTCCTATAGCTATAGATTAGCATTCCTCAGATGCCATTAAAATATATTGTATATTTTCATTTTATTTTGAATTGAGTTGTTCTTGTGTCACAGATAATACAGAGGCCTGTTCTGTTAAGGGATGTGGAGTCTCATAGCTACTATCCTTCCTTTTTCTCTTTCAGTGTCTTGAAACTTCATTGCAGCACTATCAGTGTGCAAGAGCCACTGAATCAAGCTGTAAAGAAATGATTGTTTGATTCAGAGACATAATTAGGAGTAACATCTCCATTGGCTTCAGTGTGCTGCTTTTGATTTTCTCTGGAATTAGGAACAGATTAATCTGGATAATATTTTTACAGTGTTCATGGTATATTGAGATAAATGTTGAGCTCTTGTGCATGTTTATAAGGTCAAGTTTAACTATGTATATATTTATTTCTGTTGGTGTTGCAAGCTGCAGTTTGAAGAGTCCTCAGTTTTGGTGAGCAAATGGTATTGGTGTTTCTAGAATCCAGTCCATAACTGGCAAAAATATTTGCTGTTGATCACTGCCAAGTCTCAGCTTGCTGTTGGCCAAACTTACCCACGAGGAGCATAGCTTCACTCCACAAACAATGCTGAGTTAAGTGGAGGAGGCTGCTCTAGCACTGCATGCATTGGCCAGTCTGACAAACAGACACTGGCCCAATTTCCCAGCCTCTGGAACAAAAACCTGCCCTGGCTGAGGCTCTGTACCCTCTCTATCTACAGAGCAGCATGGAGATGCTCTCATGCCACTGCTGCCTCCAGGCTGTATCGGGCAGGAGAGAGAAACAGCCCAGACTGCAGAGTGTGGTTCTGCTGAAGGCCCACATGGAAGGTGCAGAGTGCTTCATGATCTTCCTTGCAGTGCCACAGCTTTAGGGGTTGTGCCCTTGTCATGTAAGAAACTGAAAGTCTGAAAGTAAATAATAAGGTTTTGGGCAATGTTGACAGAAGTTAGCGTGCTTTGTATATAAGATTAACAATTACTGTGGAAATATTATGTGAAAGGATTATAACTGTGGAAGGAATGGAAGAGAGGTTTGCTTTCCTGCAGTGGATTAGGAGATTTTATTCTGAAGGTAAATGGACAAGAAATAAATAGTGTTTTGAAGATGAGAATATTCTCTTGTCTTTAAGGAGAGAATTGAAAGTCAGATTATCTTCTGAGACTGCTCCCTTAATTTATGCATTTAGTCTATGGCTCTCCAAAAAGCCTTTCATGTTCCTGAGAGGCAAGCTACAAACTGATTGTGTGTCAGATATAGAGCCTGTTTCTTTGAGCATGCTGAGCACCATGTTCTTCCTTGGTATATTAAATGTTTCTTGTGGAGTGTTTTTTCAAATTTTCTCCTGAAGGAAGTAACATTTGAATAAAAGTTTGTGTATTTAATTTTTTTTTCTTTTTAACCAGTGCATAGGTATTTTCACATGAGTTTAGTTTTAACTCATTTAAAACTATAATATTTTACTTGTTGAATTTGTGTTGATGGTATTCTCACATATTTAAATATTTTGTTCAATTTTTATTGGTATTATTTATTGTTTTCTAAAGTAATTTTCAATGATTTTTAATGATATTGGCTACTGTGATCTTAAAACTGATCAAAGGACATTACTCCTTGCCCTGTAAAATTTGGTACATTTACAAAAAGCGTAGATCTTCTATATCTTAGACATTAATATATTATGCAATTATATCTTTCTAGGGAATCAGGAGTTGCCTGGAAATATTCAAATAAGTTGTGTTTGTCCTGTGATCTGCAAACAGGACTTCCAAAAAGCAGCTGCATTGTGAAATGTTTCCTGGGCCTTTATCTACCAAATGTGTGCTCGTTCATTTGACAGTCACTACCTGGAGAAAATAGTGGGAATATTATTAATGGGTTTCAGCACTTTATTATCTACGTGGCAGGCTTGTTTCAGCATGGGAAAGCTGTCAGTGACCACACAATGTTGTGTTTGATGTGACACTGGAAGGTTGGCTGGTTCCCACATCACAGCACACCAGGGCTCAGTTTTATGGTGTATTGAAAGAAGTCACTTGGGAGGCAGATTTTTGTCTATACAGCAATGACTGATAAGAACAGGTTGGAATATGGAAGGCAAAAAGCCTTAATTATATTGTATACAGACAGAAGCACACACGAAATTTTAGTGGTTAAACACTCAGCTCTTAAGATTTGCCAAACCCCAGTTAACTACTGAGGATGAAAAAGATGTTGGAAAATTAAGGAAAATGCATCCCTTTGTGACTTTTCTCCAGTATTTAAAACTAACCTTTGCAACCTTTTCTTCAGAGTGGCACTTACTAAGGCACCGGTAGTAGGTGGGACAATACTAACACCAGAATTTTTGTTCCTGAAAATTTCCCAAATCTTGTTTTTTATTCTTCATATAATTATAAGCATTTAATAATTTTTCCAAGTTTTTTTTTCAGTGTCTTGGGGAAGAGGATACGTACTTCTGCAAGGCATACTGGGAGCTCAGCTAAAATAAACCTTGCCTTTCAAAGTTACTTTACACTATACAGACTGCTGAAAATAAATGCTGAAAGTTGAAATTTTAACAAGTTTTGGGAGAATGGATGCAAAAGATAAAGTATAAAATTAGTATGTCAGGATCCAGTGTTTGAATGTGTGAAAAGAGTTTAAGAGCAGATAAATTATTACCTTACTAGACATTCTCTCCCTCTTGTTTTCATGCACCATGTAATCAAACCACTTAGAATTGTACAGATAAGTTTTTGAGAGTAAAACTGAGGCTTAAACATTTTGTGGATTAAGTGTGCACTACAGAGTCGAAAGAGACAGATTTTCAGTCTGGATGTTTCACAGTCCTTAGTCTTTAGGACATTTAAATTATAATATCTTAATTTCATGTCTTTATTTTTTAAAATGCCAAATTTTGAAGTTAATAGAATCTGTCCAAGTGTACAAGGAGAACAGTCTGGTGTCATCTATGAAATGTACTGTATAAATTTAATACTTACCCAGTGTCCTAGTTGTTTCTCATTGTTCCAATTGTACATCACTTCTGAACATGGCTCACAGAACCCATTGCAAATTGCAACTAATAATTTAAGCTAAAATTGTTGCAATCAGAAATGCTGCAATATTGTCACCTTTGGATTTGAAATGCAATGTTTCTAATTTTATAATAGAAAAGAGGCAACACAAAAAAGGAAGACAGAACAAATATTTTTTTCTTTTTGTGCTTTCTTTGGGTGGTTGATTTTTTTGTTTGGTAGGCTTTTTTATTTTTCATTTTGGATAGTTTTTTGTGTTTTGGGGTTTGTTTTTCTTGCTGGTGGCTTTTTGGGAGTTTTTTTTTGGTTGTTTTTGAGGTTAAAGAAAAATTAGATTTTGAGTGATTTGAGGACAGAAGTCATATAATATATCCACAACAGAAGATGTCATTTGTTCCAAGAGTAATTTTTAATCTAGGGAAACAGTTGTGCATGTAAACACCTAATCTGGCAACACAGTAATAATTTAGGTTAGAAAGATTTTATCTTATAAAACTGTGGTTTTGTATGTCCTTGAACAGTCAGCCCAACTTCAGAGTGAGAGTTTATATCTCTCATGGTAAACTTGAGCTGTGCTGCAGGTGTTTTAGTTTATCACTGAAAGGAAATGACTTTTTTTACACCTAATTTAAACTGAAGCTATTCACAGTTTAAAATGTTCAGTAACAGTGACCTCTGTAATGACTAACACATTGCAGGTGGTCCGATAGCAGGCCAGTGGTTAATGTTTACTATCGAGAGAGACAGAATTAAATGTCCACCCCACCGTTGTTTTCTTCCAATTTATAGTATGGACACAACAGCTGGCTCAAAAGTAAGCCGCAATTAAAGGGTTTCTGAAAAGTTGCAATCAGTTTAGTTCCTGCAGTGGGAGAGTTTCCTGTTGGTATCTATTTAAAATTTGTCATTACATTTGAAAGAAGAAATCCACTAAGTAGTTGTAACCTAAATCTCCATATCAGAATTCTGATACTTATGTTCCAGCTTTGCAGTCCCTGCTCAGTCCTTCAGGCAAAACTCCTGTTTGTTCTGCAGTTACATGGTTGGGATCAATAAGTATTTTGTCTTGGAGGATGTGAAGTGCTTTATCAGACCCAAGAATGCTCAAGCAAAGCTCTTAGCTTTCACAAATAACTGACTGAGAAGGCAGTTCAGATTTCCCATCATAACAGACAAAGCAAAACTGGGGAGCCTGGAGCCTCCCTTATTGCTGTTTTCATCTTAACAAAAGCTAAGTATCTCTACTGTGTAGATTTTTCAAATAAGGATAGACTTGGTAGACTGCTGTGCAGATTTTTCAAATAAGGGTAGACTTGGGTGCATCTAAACCAATTATAGTCATTGCCATCTAGATTTAAAGTTTTGTAATACATATTTAATTATATTATTGCACAAACAGCTGATCCTGAATCCCTTTCATACAATGTTAGAGACTCTATTATTCTGGGAGCACAGAAGTACTTGGTAGAAGTGGATGGGAAAGTTAGGTCTTGTCAGAGGACAGTTTTCTACTGAGAAACAATTCTACTGTTTCTGCTGTTTGCCTTGGAGTGGCATGAGTTGTTACACAAAGAAAGAAAGTCTGAAAGCAAAAGCAAATCTGCTTCACAGGAGATTATAGCCTACATATTTCAGAAATGTTTCTTAAAGATGTGTCTTCAGCAGGAATTTGTAGCAGCCACATTTTCATAGAATACAGGATAACAGCACAGTTAACAGCTAAGAAGACATGATGTGTAAAGAGAAGTTATTCTGAAAAGTATGTTTCAATTATGTGTTAGATACTACAAAAACCTCTTACAAAATGGGCAGGATTAGGATTTATAAGTGAACTATTCCTTAAAGAGAAATAGTCATAAATGGTCATCTCAGGCAATCTGAGTAATCTGAGTATTCTCAGTACTGGGGTGCCTGGATGGGGCCCGTTTCACTGCTTGGGTAACTTTGCACAGATGAGAATCAAGAGCACTCTGTAGTGCTAAGTGAAATACATCAGCTGACATTGCTTTTTGCTGCATGAATGAATGTAGACAAAAAAACCCCACAGTATAACCAGTAGATAAAGTAGACTGAATTCTAATTGGGAAAGGGATTGGAATTCAGATCATTTATGTGTAGAGTAATCAGTTTGGACCAGACTGAAAAAAAAGAGTTTCACATTAGAGAGTTTAAATATATATTTAATTATTTTATTCCCACCTGGGAGTGACACATAATCTTTTTTTTAGCTTTCTCTTCTGGAAAGAGTGAAATTTGCATTCAGATGCTGTCAGGCAGAGGGTGGGACTGAACTCACCTTCTGGTAGATGTTACCCTGGAAGCTCCTCTAGGTTTTATAATAGCTTTCTGAAAATGAAATATTTCTTCCATCCAATAATGAATGAAGTACACCTTTTTCTCTGCAGTTATCTCAGTTTATGCAGTAAATTTTCAGTTCAACTAAAAAAGGCCCTTTGTACAACTGTGTAAACAAACAGTTTCACTCATACTCTTTTCTAATTTTCCCTCCTGTATTTCAAGATCTAAAAAAAGCACTGACATGTATCATGAATAGGTTTTATCTATGATTTGAGAATAGACCCTAAATGTAATAGAGTTATTGAAAAAAGTACATTGAATATCAGAAGTACTGAATATCAGTCCTATATTCTTAGTGCATTTTCATTGTCACATCTATATTTAATTAAAAATGTTTTGTTTGACAAGGTGTTTCTTATACCCATACTTGCTCAAAAGTGTTTATGTTGGCATGGTTTCTGCGCAGGAATGATAAGGCGTCATGGTCATCTTTATATACGTAGCTTTATATATTTTATAAGTCAGTAGAATTGTTCAGACTTACAATCCCTTTAAGGTTATGTCATATTTAAAGTATGTTTAAATTGAAATGTTTATATTTAAAGCTAGGCGTGTTACACAAATAATGCACAAACAATATCTGACCCACTTACATTTATATCTCTGACACTAAAAATTTCCATTTGCAGTTGAAGTCTGTGCATGTATTAGCAAGACCCTTTATTGTCTTGAAATTAAATCTTTTGAAGTTTCTTCGTCTCTGAGACAAAAGAAATCATATAGTTGACATCAAAGTGGAGACACACTGCTGGCTAGTAATTACGGTAACTTAATGTTGCCCAGTCCCCACCCATTTACAAGCTTGCCTTTACTTTCCTCAGCATGTTCTTATTTTGATCAACACCTTTAGAAATAACTGAATAGCCTAGTTAATTTTAAAGTATCTACAAATTTGGTTGGTAAACAAAATAGTTAATAATTTATTCTTTATATATAATTTTGGCTTTTTAAAAACCTCCTTTAATTACTCGAAGTTGTAACTGTTAGCTGGGTGTTACCAGATGTGAAACCAGACACAAGGGTGAGATTTTACAATTCAATCACAGCTGCTTAGGAAAAAAATCTGGTTTAGGACACAAGAGATGGATTTAAAATAATAAATTTATATTAAAAATAGTAGGGAATTTAGGGAATAGTAGTGTGTAGGATAGCCTAAGTTTTTTGAGGGTTTTTTTGCAAACTTATGAACTTCAAGGACATCAATCCAATCAAAGTCTAAAAGAGGCTTCAAAACTCAGCAAATAATATTTGCTGTCAGTCTTCTCCCCTCATCCACCAAAGCAAACATACAAATGTAGAGCACTGCTCTGTTTGCAAATTAAAGCCTCAATTCTCCGTAATGTGTATGTTGGTAAGGTGAGTACTAGAACTAAGGCTGAAGTCCCTCAGTGTCTTGGAACATTTTTAAACTTCTCTAAGTAGTAGGATGATGAACTCAAAAGAAGTTTATTTATCTTGGGAATTTGAGTTTTACAGCTTAAGAAAGAATAACTTCAGAAATCCATGGGGGGCAGGGCAGGGCTGGGGGGGCAGCGTCCTCCTCGTTCTTGCAGTGGCCAAATTCTACTGCAGTGGCCAAATTGTTGATGTGCTTAGCAGAGCATGTTAGGTAGTGCAGAGCAGCTGAAATAACTCTGCATGTCTTCTGCATGGTGACCTTTGTACTCTGTGTGTGTGAAGGGAGAGACAGAGAGGCAAAACATTTATATCAATATTTTAATAGGAGATGTGTGGGACTGGGAACATCTATCCAGTGACTAAGTCCCGTTTTTCCATATTTAAAGCCAAAACAAAAATAGGTGTGCACTTTCATCATAAAATGCATTTGAATTACAAAGCTATAACAATTTTACTAGTTTAACCCAAATCTCATGGGTACCATGTTTGCCCTCATTGCATTCCATCTTGTGTTTAGGTGATGGTTGTGCAACAATTTAAAGAGAGATTTTCCTTCTGAGTCCCTAAACCAAACAGTGACTCACAACAAGAATAAGGAAAAACAGCTATGACAAAATCCAAAACAGTTTAGCCACAACAAATCCCCTAGAATCTTCCACCTAGCATGATTCTTTATTTACAAAAATGGTAGCTAAAAAGTGAACTTTTCCTGTTGTTTCTCCCAAGCCACTATTTTTCTTCCTCCCAATGCAGATCTCAGTTACTGCTTCAGAGCAGCAAGCAACTGCAGCAGCTAATTATAACCAGCAGTCTCCATGTTCCCCCCCTGCTTACCAGGTCATGGCAACATTCATTTAGAGAGTGTTTTTTTCTAAACAGGAAAACATTTCTCCAACAAAAGTCTGTAAATATTTTTCTCAGTAGTACTGGCAAGCAATATTTATCCTGGTACTGAGGTCATTCAGAGGAGATCAGATGTGATAGTACTGAGCTTTTAGCTGTCAGCAGGACTTTCTGGCATTTCCATAAAGTTTCAAACATTTAAGCATAGAGAAGTCTGTTTTTCTTGTCCAGGCACGCTTCTAATTTCCATCACTATTAAGAGGTGTTGTACAGTCTTATCAAGGACATTATAGACCTCCCAAGTGTTCTATGGCCACTTAAATCTCTCATGTTTTAATTGATTGTGACAGATAACAACGTACTGTAAAAGTGTGATTTGATCAAGAGATCCTGATGAACCTTATACATTTTCAAAATTAACCCTGAGTGTTTCATGCATATTTTGCAAACCTGGTGATAGAATTGCAGACATGGGCAATGAGTGTCTATCACTGTGGATAACAATAACTAGTGTCCTCTCTGCTTGCCCTGTCTCTTCAGCTGGTTTAATCACTTCTCAGGTTTTCCTCATTTATTTTCTGGCCAGCTTTTTTATTATTTTCCTTTCATTGTGACATTAATTTCCTGTATGGGTCTTCTTGACACTAAGAGTAGTTATTCTGAATTGCTGTGTGTTATTTATGGAAGTCAAGCAGCCGATAGAGTAAAGCATTTATAAAGTTTTTCTAAAGCATTTATAAACCCATCCAGCACTAATTACTTACATAATACTTATCAAGATGTCATCCATTTTATTTATTTATTGGCCTACCCATTATTGTCATAATGTTGATTTTTTTAAAGAGTCAGAAACATCTTTTATTCTGATTTCTTAAGAAGTAAGCAATTACCAAGGTAAGGTAAACTCCTACCTTGGCTACAGACTGAGTTCTAAAGAAGAATCCTTTGAACTTCTCAACTGAGTGTTGGGAGAAGGCCATATTTCTACTCTGGCATAGATTTGAAAATATTAGCATTTTGTTTTATTAAATGGCAATGTCAATACAAATATAAAGTTTATTCTTCCCTGGTAGTGTTATTAGGCTTCAAGACTGACCAACCAAATCTCAGGTTTAGCATGAGTAATCAGGTTATTGATGTGATACAGAAGATTATCAGACTATATAACAAATCTGTCAGAATTACTTAAATTTTCATGTAGAAAAGCATTTAGACTTTTCAATTCAAGTCTCTGTGGCTCTTTATCTTAATCTGACTCTTTATGTCAGGATTTTTAAGGTGGCTCTCCTCCAAACCAGTGCACAGTACTACATAAATGTAAAATTTCTCTGACTGCTGGGTGTGAGGAAGAGGAAGTTGGAAATGGTCAATGACTTTGCCTCCCAACACTTTTGAGGATATTACTTTTTTTTTTTCAAGTAGAGCTATGAAATTGGACTTTTGATAATAATATAGCCCTTCATAATGGTTTAATTTCTTGAAAATAAATATACTGCTGATATTGAATGTGTCATTACAAAACTCTGTTCTTGAAGCTTCCTATGAAAAGTCCACTGACAATGAAAATACTCTTTGTTACTAAGAGCCATAACTCACTGTGTGTATTAGGATGTCAAATTCCTCCCATATGACTGCCTCAAAAGAGCTGACCAAATCTGTGGGAAGTTTCTGTGAGCAGAAACAAGTTTTTGTGATTCAATATGAACACTCGTTATTTCTAACCAGTTAAGGAAACTAAAATCACAGTTTTTTCTCTTTGTTCCCACTTAGAATAGTAATTTGTCATGCATTCACTGCTAATTAAAAATATTAGTCCTCCTAGCACTGACAACTACCTAAGTAATTTGCCTTAGTAACAATTCATCCAGACCAGAAACAAGTGGGGAGAATTTTTTAATGAATTTTCTAAGATTATGCATGTCAATGATATGATGAATAGATGGTACTGAATTCCATGAAATAATTTAGTGCATAAGAGTCTATTAGCTAGCTAGAAACCATGACCCCATTTAACAGTTATGGACCAGCATAGCATCTAATCTATATTATTTGATTTGTATACTCTTCATGATCTAACCAGATCCCATAATGTCAAAAATCATACCTACCCACTGAATTATAACACAATAAGAATAGAGGATTGGAAAAATCAGGTATGTTTGTCTCAAGAGTGAGCTCTGTTAACATACTTACTGTACAGTGAAAGAGATTCTGCTCATTGCATTAAAAAAATCAAGAACTCATCTCCAAGTGCTTTTAAAATAAAATGGAGCACAAAATAATAATTTTAAACTACTTTTATTGACTTTTCCCTACAGTCTTCAAAAAAACCAAAAACATTAATCGTTCTTTATTTGTATTTTTATAAATCAAATGTCAGTAGATGGCTTCTATAATTCTGTGCATATTTATTTGCTGACAAAATTTAGATAAGCAGACCATTTTAAACTGTATCATTCTTCTAAATCACACAGTAACTATGATTTCCTGTGATGGAAGAAGAAAAGTATTGTCTCTAAATAAAAATGTGGTGGAAAAAAAACCATACCTGAACTTAGTCTAAGTTGCTCATTCAAAAAAAAGCCAATGGCTCTTCAGGACAAAGTAAGATGTGAATCCATGACATACTTACAGAAGTTAATCACAGAGCTTTAATGTAGCAAAGCATAGCTTAAAACTATTATAATTACTATTTATAAATATTTTATATAGAAATATATTTATATAGAAAAACTGTTATAATTATATAATTATTATTATATTTTTAACATCTCATACTTTATTCCAGAACTTTAGGCTTTTCAAGTTCTATTCGTGTTTGGACAAAAACATGCACCTGAATGGAGATGAATGTGAAAACTGATTTAGGAGTGACTCAATATAATCGTTAATAATTTTAACAATATGTATGTAAAATAGCAATCTCTGAAGACACCATCATCAAATATTCAAATACATATTTGAAGTTATGCATGAAACTTCCAGGCAACGTATGTTCTCTTTCTGTTAGGTTGTATGAAACTTGCAGGGGAGGATGTTCAGCTGCTCATATTCTGTTTAGAATGGACGCATTCCCAGAGCAAGCTGCACTCTCAACCCAGTGGCACCTTCCTGCTGCCCCAGGGGAGCAAGCAGAATGCTGCACCAGCCTTGGAGTCCCCTCCCAGCGTCCCCTGCCTGTAGAGCTGGGGTAAATTTTGGTCAGGATTCAGCTCCAACATTCAAAGCCTGCATTTGCGCTTCTTCTACAATTTTTTTGTCATGTTAAACTTGATACCCTTGTGTTAGTGAGGCAATTGAGAATCCAGCTGCCTGTCAGACAGGTTTGGAGCACAGAGATGGAAAGAGGTGGATGTACAATTGCAGGGAGCTGCTGTTCTGTGCTGTTCCAGAGCTCGCTCGTGCAAAGACTGCATGAGTTACAAGTGGGTTTGCATTTACCAACAGATAACCTCAAATCCCTAACACAAAGTAACCCTTTCCAGAAATTCTCTAAGTGATCAAGATCTCAGTGTCCTGAAAATATCACCAAAGTCTAATCACTTAGTCCCAGGTTTAATGAAGTCTTTAGGCCCAAATTTGCCATTAATTTAAATGGGAAATCAATGGGAAGTTAGAAGCCTAAATGCTTTGTTGAATCAAGGCCTCCAGGCTCAATTGAGATTCCCGTAGTGATCACTATAAAGAATTGTGTTAAAGCTCTGGATTGTGTTAATCTTTTCCATATCTGTCTATAGGTACCTACCTGGTTCATTTACAACATTTATTTTATGTGTTTTAAAAGGGATTAAAAGGGATACCTTCAAGGCATCTAGGTACAGTTAGACTCATAACTGTAGATCATGAGTATGATCTAAATATAAGTATGTAAAGTATGTTTTATAAATATCAATGAATAATAAATAAATAGAAAGTATAATATATAAAGTATATTTTAGATCACGAGTATGATCTAGAATATTTTACGAGATCTTTCCAGTGCCTTCCTGCATTTCCAAGTACATATTCACAAGAAAAGCTGGCGCTGGTGATTGAAATACCCAAATTCTACATTATACTTTCTGTCCACTTCGAAACAATTTCTTCGGAATTTCTATCTTAAGTATACCAAGAATTTGAAGAGTTCTTGGAAAAATTTTTCCTACCACTCTGTCTGGTGTCAATCAAAGACGTTTGGATAACTGACCTGTGAACCTTTCCAATGGAATATTTTAAAGATGCTGAGGAATTCAGGAAAATATTGCTAGTTTTAAAGTTTTTCACTAGCAAATCTAGTGAAAGGTAGATGAATAATTAATTCTAAATAATATATCCTGGTTTGTTACTTCTATCCTACTAATTATTCAGTTTTATCTTACAGTATTCCCCAGCTCATACTAACTGGCTTCACTTAAATAATTCACTGCAGGCCAAAGCTTGATTGCACTGAAGTCAATGGCAAAAATCCCATTTTCTCCAGTGACAACAGCATTTAACCCTGAGGAACTGACCTTAAGGTTAATTAAATGTTTGAGAAAACCTGAGGTGATTTATAGTTGCATGCTGAAAGCAAGAAAAATTCACAGTTTTGTTAGGTTTTGATGTAAAACAAGATAAAACCTAGTGCTCTCAAGCTGAGTTTCACTTTCAGTTTTTATTTTCTTTTAAAATCTGAAACTCATAGAAACTCAGGTTGAGTGAAATGCACTGCGTGGACTGCAATCAATTTTTTTTTGTAACTCCTTAAGAAGCTGTACCCTGAAAGTTTTGTACACTTTTACTTCTACGATCCCCTTCATAATGAATCTCTTTATTAGAGGTTTGTTTTCATGATACCTTTTTACTGGAACCATTGCAAGCAGTGCTGGGCATATTTCTTCAGTGTGCACATAAACAGTTATGAGAGAAGTAGAAAAGAAAGCCTTCTGTATACACATTTTATGGAAAGGATAGCATTCCTTAAAGAATGTTTTATACTTGATTAATGAGTTTTAGGGAGATTATTTCTCAGCTTGATACATATGCTTAAGGACTGTAAAGTAATTTAGAATCTAATTGCAATGTTTTTCAGAATTTTATGTTGCTTACATTATCCTTACAGAATAGAGAAGTTCCAATCCATCCTCTACATAGTTCTTTGATATATAGTAGCATAATTCATTTTACTAGAAGGTAGCCAGATTACATATGCAAGTATGTTATTCATTTGAAGATGTTATACTTTCTTCTGTATATGTTGATTAAAATACCCGTTACCAGTATGTTAATATGCAGATTTCTCAAGGCTGACTGTATAGTTCTTCTATTTAATAGAGGCAGAGAAAGATTTTTTCTACTTTAATTACCTATAGAATATTAGAATTTTTATATAAAAATCATGGTATTTTTTTCCCTTTTGTTTCCTCAGCTAGTATCTATTTTGATAGAAGCTGAATATGTATCTGCTTGAGTGTGGAAAAGGCACTGCTATATGCAGCGTCAGTAGGTGGGAAATATTTATCAGAAACCATGCAAAACCCCCAAAAACATTTAAATTATCAGAAGTTGTTTAATTTAAATTACCAGAAGCAAGGAAATCAAGCTGAAAAGAAGTTGTGATGTAGAATTAAAAGCGCCCAGAGTTCAAGACTTGGTAACTTCATGAATTCCATGAAGGGGAATCTTTCATAACAAAAAGAAGCAGAAAGAATCTAAACCAGCAAAGAGCTGCATGATTCAGCTGCTCTGACAGGGGGGTGATTGTCCTGAGAGCAAAATGCTGAGAGCAGGAGGAAGTGTGAAAGTGATCAAGAGCTGCTTGGACACCTCAGCTCTCTGGAGCTCTCTGTTCCTTGCTCATGCTCTAAAATCATTGCTGCCTTCTTCATATTTGATAAAAGGGTCTGGACTTTTTCCTTTGTTTCCCCGAACAGGAGCTGGCAGAGTGAAACTGTAACCATGGACCCCAAAATGGACAGAAGGAAGATCTTAGCAATGAGTTAGGTATAGACACTCATAAGAGAAAACGTAATGAATGAACTCTCATCTTCTATAGCGTTGTTTTATCTCTTGTTTCTCTGTGTCTACATCAGACTTTTTTTAATAAATTACCTTCTCCTTCTATAGGACATTTTTCACGTTCTGTATTTTCACTTTTCCTTGGATTACTGCCCTATAAGAGGAAAAAATAATATATATCTTAAGGGTAATTATCTGAAACCCAGACATTTAGAGAGAACTTTTCTACCCTTAGTGTCCTGGATCATGTGGAGCTGAGACCAAGAAAATTAGAGTAAACCTGCTTTTTGTAGAGATGATGGCTTTCTTGACTATATGTCCACTATTTCAACTTGAAAAAGAGTAAAGTCACAACATTTCTCTCTCTCAGTGTCATGAGTTGCTCTTTTGTCATTCTTACTTGGGGCTGACAGGGGATGTTTTCTGCCTGCTGCAAATTCCATATCTGTTTTCAGAAACTTCAGTTTCCTGGATATTTTTGGGGGGGGTCTTAAGTGTGCAATATTTAGGTTTTGGTTTGCATGCTTGTGCTGCACTGCCAGGTTTGTGTTAGGCTTCCAGAATAGTTGAAGAGCAAGTTCTGAATGTTAAGTTGATCGATGGCAAATACAGTCTGAAAAGGAAAAGTACAAC
The DNA here is from genome assembly GCA_013399455.1 of Anthoscopus minutus. Taxonomy (NCBI): domain Eukaryota; kingdom Metazoa; phylum Chordata; class Aves; order Passeriformes; family Paridae; genus Anthoscopus; species Anthoscopus minutus. The sequence goes on along the minus strand of VWYI01043697.1, from coordinate 42,052 downwards.
TTCATTGGAGTGAAGTATCAAAATTAGCTCTTCATTTCCAATCTGATGAAAGCCAACAACCTTTTGCTTTTTGAAAATGCCATCAGAAGATTGTTTTTCTCTATTTTATTCTCTACTATAAGCACAGATGCTACAAAGGATCTAGAAAAGGCTTTAAGATTTTCCTTCACCAAAGACAAATCATTAGTGGTATTTTTGGAAAGTATCTATTGTATGATGTGGAAAAAAGGAGGCCTCAATGAGATTCAGCATAGTGATCACACCTACTGTCATCACCAGTAATTACCACAGAAGTAGGCAACATGTAGAAGGGTAAGAATATTTTTGCTTAGATTCTTGATAAATGAAGTATCATTACTGAGTCTCTTGAAATTTATTCTCCCTAAGTGCTCTGTAGTCCTGTCTTCCTTTCTCCTGGATTTTTTTCTCAGCTATTATGCAGCACTAAAAACTTGGTTCACGGGTTGAAATCCACAGATTTCGAAGAATTGGAAGCCTATCTATGGATTAGAAGGTATTTACAAGCTACCAGTAAAAATGTTGCTTATATTTGGAGATTAGGAAAAGAGAAGGACTCCCCTAGGTTTCATCTCATTACAATGCAATATTGAAGCCTACATTTGATATACACACAGTATTGGTAGATGTGTCAGAATACAGAACTGGGCAATGTATTTCACATTATTTTACACTCCTGTCCTCAGAAAATTAAACAAACACGCTGAACCATCTTTGCATCTCTAAAAAGGCATTGGGGAATCATTATAAAGATGCAGGTGTTCACTGCTAATGACTGCACTGAATTAAGGAATAAACTTTTCAAGTTTGTTTTGTTTTACTTTATGTACATTTGCAAATTAGTGTGTTTCTTAGCTAAGTTGACATGAATAATTATGGAAAAATGGAAAGACACTGGAGAAGTTTTAAAAAGGATTTGTTACCGTGAGTCCCTACATTGCATTGTACCCACTGCTGGTCTTCTGAATTATCCAATCTAGAATGGAACATTGGTGAGATTTTTGGTCTTGGATAATTTAGGAACTATTTAAAAACCCTCTTATGGGAACCTTTCTACTTGCTCTGAGTCAGTTGCAGATTAAGTTGTGGCAGTTTAAGAGTATGAAATATTCAATTCTTATGAGGTTCCAGAAGAATAGTCCAGCTTCTGTTCCTTTTTGGAGTATATAAAATTTGACTATATAAGGGATTTATGGTCCTAGATATGGGCAGATCATAGCTGATCAGGCAGATAAATCTTTGGGTTTGATATGATCTAACACAGTGAAAGCACTGACTCTGTGAAAACCTGCCTTTTGCTTTCCAGCTTTGGGCCCTCAGTGCAGAACAGTGAATTAAAAATCTGCCAGTTCTGTTGGCAGGTGGGGAACCCCTCCCTGTCTGGAGGTACCGCAATCAAGTGGATTTTTAACTGGTGCAGCACATCTCTATTTACAACTTGTAAACTGTGTTTTCTTCGAAAACTTTCCATGTGATACAACTCTTTATATTATATTACACTTATAAAATCTCACCAAACCCTTATGAATTTAAAGACAATTAGTGGTTCAAAACACATAAGACATTAGGCCAGAAGTGTCAAAAATGTCATGAAAGACCATAAATCATAGTATACTTGCATTGATCCCTCATATAGTTAGTTTTTAAATCATCTCTTTAACACCTTGTAAATGTACAAACAACTATGAACCCAAGGGAAACTTTAATATGTTTTTTATACATATTTTAATTTCATCTCAAAGTACTGGCTGCATAAAAATTAAGTCAGACTCACAAAACCTCATTGATTTCCTCTGGATAAAACCCATCTGTCCAAACTAATTTAGAACCTTTTTGAAGCTGTAAAGTTAGTCATGCAACACTGAGGTCATTATGGACATCCTGTACTGTAGGAACTCTAGTGTAATTTTAAGAAGGTAATTTTGTTATATTTACTGTATTTAAATACAGTGCTACTTTTGAGGAACAAAAGCCTTACTGTGTAACTGTATTGAAAGTAAACCAGAAGCTGTGAAAAGTGAGATCTGTTCTTTTCCTTGTGATTAATGCACCTTTCTGCCAAAATTGAAACTTCTTAACTGAGCTCATTTAATACAAAGTAAACGAATTCTGCTCTTTGGATTTGATCCGCTGGCTAAGCTCTATAGATAAGGGTCTAACAGTGAATAGCTTTCATTCTAAACAAAGGATGTTTTGATAGAAAGGTCAGAGCTAAGGTCTTTTATATTGTGATAACAGGAAAGGGAAATGACATATTAATGGCAATTCATGCCATGGTGGTCTGCTGAACATGGTGGATCCAAAAGAAAAAAAAAAAAAGGCTGCAGTGCTATTTTTTAAGGACATCAGTTTTTAATTGGTCTTATTTTGAATGACAATTTCTTTCATTACAGTTGGCAAGACAGCAATGCCAAAATGTACAACACCACTACCACAGGGAAGATTGAAAAAAATTGTGTGTATTGATCTGGATTCTGCCCTCGAACATTTTGCTGCCAACCAGAATATTAAGCAGGCTTAGCCCTTGCAAGTCACACTTGTAACAAATGATGATCTGTAGCTAATTTTTATAATGTGATAGACTTTAATTACATGCTGAATCACTTCAATAGGGCAAATAAGTTGAAATTAAGAAGTTCTCATTGTGGCTCAGGACACATACATTGTGCTGTGTGCAGTGTTAGTGATTGGGGGAGCACGGTTTGCATAGCAGAATAGAAAACACTGAGTTTAAAACATTTATGCACATTATAAAAGATCTCTGAACTATTATTTAGAACTGATTCTACCACGGAAATTTTTCTTCTGAGATAAACAAAATGATGCGATTTGGCAAGGCAGTCAATCCAGTGAAGACACTGAAAGCAGTTATTCCACGCCCACTCCCACCCTCCAGGCCCCCTTCCCAGCCTCCCAGACCCCTCCCCTTGGGGCAGGATGCTTTATCTAGAGCCAGCTGATGTTATCTATGATGCCAGCAGCTTTTTACATATCCACCTTGAGTCCAACAAGTTCACGACATAGGACGATAGTGTAGATTCCCATGTTACCTAACGAGGTCTGAATTGAATAGCATTTCTTTTATGCTTAGTAGAGTATCAGCACAGAGAACAGCAGGATCAAGTATTCCAGAAGCAGTGTAGAATGACAGCACAAAAGTACATTTTTCCTGTTCGTGTCTCACATCTCCAAAGAGAAAACTTCCCTTTGCCTGCTTCCCTGCCCTCTCCCTTGAGATGCATTCCCTAGTAGTCAGTCACTTTGCATGTCAGTGTGCAGCTGAGCTGGAGATGTGATCCCCTGCTACCTTAGCCACGCACTGTGACCACATTCTCCTTTTCTAAACTACCACAGCACAAATACTGTCATTGTATTTGCTTGTAAAGGTCTGTCAGGCACTTGGATGACACCAGATAATTCTGAAGAGCATTGCATAGGAAAGGATACCAGAAACCAAACAACCCCCACCATACTCATGCCTGCTATTTAAACAACCTTCCACCCCCAGACAGAAAATTAGAACCAGTCTCATTCCTTCAGACTGAGATATTGCATCCCATCTCTCTGGATAATTGTTACAAGTATACAAGCCCATGTTAGACATGCTGTGTCATGCCATGTCATCTGGAAGTAGCTGTGGAAGAGTTATTTTATAAAAAAAGCAGCACACAACAGATGAAAGCTCCAGCAGAGAAATACAAGAACTCTAAAAATGTTGCTTATTCAAAAGACAAAATGTGTACCTCTAGGTAATGTGGCATAAAGGTAGTTACACACCCAGGGTGCACATGAGGTTGATGTGAGCCAGATATTAGGCAAGAAGCATTTGAAATTCAAATAATTAATTCTCCTTTCAGTGCATCACTGTATCTCTTCATCCAGCGTCCATTTCCTTGTCTTAGTGCAACTCAGCATGAGGGCTGTCTTATTCCTCTAGGCAGTGAAAATATAGGACCTTGGACCTTTTCCTGAACCTTGATGAAATCCCAAATCAATCTCTAGTCACGATCAACTTCCTCTCCTCATCTCCTATCCTCCCAGCTGAAAATTCTCAAGTGTCTCAAATATTAGGTACTGCCATCCATTCACACAGTTTACTAACTTCCCTACCAAGAAAACATCTGCTTAAAAATTATATTCCTTGATAACTTTCTCTTTCTGTATTTCCTCCTATTTGCCTATAGCATGGGGTCTCCCAGCTTTTCTTGATATATTCTACAGTGGTGTGAAAAGCCTATTTCAAATGATTCTTGCTTGGGTAGACCAACACTTAAGTTAACAAAGTGTGGTTGCAATGTACATGTTTATCTTTTTACTCAATGACACTGAACGATACCTGAAAAAATAAGATATCCGCTAACATTTTGTTTTAGAGAGAAAGCTTTTAAATGAAAAAAATTCTGTATGCTAGTGAAATATATGCAAGTGAATAAATGTGATATCACTTAGAAAATTTTTTAAGTTATAAAATAATAAACAGCTCTTTATGAGATAGTTAAATTTTGTTAGATTTTAATCTAGCCATGGAATGAAAACAGTTTCCCATTTTGTTGTGTGTTGCCAAGTAGTAGTAACTTATTTCAAAATCAAGTTTCTCCCTTTTAATAGGTAGCTATTTAAGTACCATGGAAACAAGGCAGCAGTGTTTTCTAAAATGTTTAGGAGTTCTCTGAATTTTTTCAACTCTTGTTACAAATACGTAATTTTGCTCCTGCATCTGAGAAATCATGCTTCAAAAAATAAACCTGATGTGGTGGGGTTTTACCAGTGACAAAGTTCATGAAAATAAATTGTAACTGCATTTGTTTTGTATTTAAAATTTAATTAGGAGAACAGTATACTTCGGAAACATGATTTGAGATGTGACTTTATTATCAAATAACTTCTTGAATGACTGCCTCAATTGCAAATTATTTTGTGGTTGTAGGTGACAAAGACAAGACTGCTGTGAAATTCAGTGCATTTGTGCATGTCGTGGTTCCTTTATGTCTGTGTTCTAGAAGATGGAATAGACATCTCTGGAAACCACGCTGCTCTTGACTGAGCTGCTAATTGTACAAGACTGATTTGGATCAATATGCTTAAATGATGGACAATTTGTTCTTCCAGGGCTCCCACTTCACTCTGTAATCTGGAGAAGAGTTCAAGCAGAGCTAAAGGGAGATTTAAGTAAAATTCTGTTACATAGAAGAGTAGATTTAGTCCTCAGACCTGGCCCTGTCACTTAGAGGTAGCATTGCAATTTTCACTCATCAAATAACTTTGCAAGTATAAACTTGGATTTTCTTTAGCAGTCTTTTCCACTAGCAAAGTTTCTACTCTTAATCTTTTTCTTAATAGTAGAAAAAAAAATCAGTAGTAAAATTAATAATGAAAAAACAATGTGCTTGATGCAAACGTGTCAAGAAATTATTTTTTATTTTTTCTGAATAATAAAACAAAAGGGTGAATTAATTTACCCCATCTTATTTTTTTGCTGTCATAACACTCTGTAAAATTCTTGCCTTATGCTGTCCCTACTCAATGTCTATTTGTTTCTGTCTCTGAGGGGACAGCTCATCATATAAAAGGAAGGGGAGCACATTGCAAAAATGCAGTTGTTCCCCATGTTATCCAAAAAGTCTTGTTATGCAAGGTCCTCTTCTAAAATACATCTGTCACACTCTATGAAACATTTATATGGTCTCTGTTTTCATATTGCACCGTCCTAATGCTTCCCAAGACACAAGTGTGATACAAGAAGGTACTACTGTCTGTTCTAGTGAGGGGAAATGAAAGAACAAAGTACCTACGTGAATTGGCAAAATCACAAAAGAGGCCTATGAGGGAGCAGGAAATCCAATACCAGCCCTATAGCTTAGCCAGTATGTCAGCCTTCTCTTTGAAAAGAATAAATGGTCCTAGAACTACTGAATGGTTGTTGAAATCAATATGCAAGAAATAAAAAAGGAGATGTTGGCTTTTTCCATAATTTTGCATCTGAGATTATGTTTATATTTCAAATTTCAAAACTGACATACTTTCAAAGAATAAAAATAGTCAGATCAAGCAGAACAATTGAAATATTTTAATGGCATAGAATTCTGAAGAAATTAATGTAAATCACAGTCAGATACATATACTTTATAATCTGTGTGAGTTTGTATATATGTGTATATATATATATACATTCTATTTCAGAAGAGTTATCCTCCCTCCATCACTTCTGACTATAGTGTTAAAGACACTTTCTATCAAGGCAAGAAACAGCAAACTCCAGATTTTTTGTACAATGTCTTGCTGACAAAATATTCCTTTTTGTCCCGTGTCAGTCAATACATCAGGCTTATCTTACATAACTTTATTAGTGTTGCTTACATAATTGATTTCTATTTTTATTGGTAGGATTCTTACAATTGAAAAGCCCACGGTTTTTGGAAACAGATTCAGTATCAACTGTCTTTCAAGTTATAAATTATAAATGTACCTACTAATATTGCATATTCTTCAGGATCTTATTTTAACTACCTTATTTTAGTACATCAATGTTCTGAAATGCCAAGACTGAAACAAAAATCAAGAGGCCAGAACATGGCATATTTCTGTGATATTCAATGCTAATTATTAGCTATGTCAAGGAGGTCTGGAGTTACAAGAATGAAGTCATTAGCCTGACTGTTTATAACCTATTATTTAACTGCAGTGTAGCATTAAAGATTCAACCACTCACATTTGCTACTCAGGCAGAGACATTTATGACCAAACAGAAATTCTATACACTGTGGTTTTTCTGATATTTTGCTCAGCTGTTTGCTACATATTGGAAACTGTGATTACAAAATTGTTTGCTAAATTTAGTATAAAGTTTAATGAATTAGAGAATTATACTTTACCAAGAATTCTATTTAGCAGGGACCATGTCCTAACAGTATTGTTGTGAAGAAGGAAAGAGAATTTGGGAGTAGAGAACTTCTTGCTGTGAAATGTAGTGACTAGAAACAAACAAACAAAAAAAATCTATAGTTTTTCTTACCCTAGTTTTACTTTTATGGCCCAAATCAGTAATAAAGATAGATGAAATCTTAACGTCTTTGCAATGAAAATGTTTTGAAACTTTATTAGAATTTCATCTTCCTGTCTTTTTGGGCCATTTATCATCTAGTTCATTTCAGGCAATGACAGCTCTATAGTGATCTTCTTTTGATGTGAAAAGAGCTTTTTTTCTGCGTCACATCACTCAATCCATCTATTTTTATGCTTCTTAGGATTTATTTACCAAAATATATGAATTTTAAAGTTCTTCAAAATAATAAACATCCTTCTGAATCAGTTTAGTCTGTTCTCATACACCTTAACTTTTCAGACATTATTTTATGTGAAAATTTTACATGTCATGAGTTACTGCTGTAAATTGAGGATGAATTTTTCAACTAAGCAGAATATTTTTAGGGTTGCAAAATACCAGTAGCTTTAGTAGCCACATCTATTTGATGTCAAGGAAAAGGAAGAGGATTACAAGTTGGAATAATTAGTATTGGAAACTAATCTTCATGCTGAATTCTGGTGAAAATGAATGGATGAGATTTGAGAGAGACTTTTAATCAACCATTTTATAGTGAGTCTCTTCACCTCCTCTGCCTAAAAACTCATTTTTTTCTTTTCACACATTTCCTTTCCTTTTAGACTTTGACCTAGTTCTTATAGTCCTAGCAAAGGACAGTTTAAGCACACAAATAAAATCTAATGTCTTTGAAAAAAAAAACCCTGAGAGGGAAAAGACAATTCCTTTAACAAAACATGTGATACTCATTGTAATGCTAAGAACAAAATTAGTGTGTGCAATTGACACCAGCCCAACCCAGTGCCAGCGAATGAACCAGCAATGCCTGAAGCAAAATTAATGACTTTCTAAAAACTTCAGGTAAATGCTGTAACAAACTGGATTTTTGAATTAGGCTTATAAGGGATACATCAGAATTGTAGTTCTGAGCCTTAGAGCTCAGTAAATTGTTCAGCTCCATGATAAGACACTTTGGTAGAGGATGGGAAGGGTATGATAGACCCTTGAGAACATATCAAATTTAAATCAGTGATGTTCTGAATGATGAACAGCTCAGTAGTATCTGTTTAAGTAGGCAGATATTCCATTCAGTTTTATTTTTTCTTAGAAAAGCAACACATATCTGATACCAGAATCTTGGCATCATCATTGATCTATACAGGGTGAGAAATCAGCAGAAATGGTTTCAAGTCTTTAACTCAAAAATTAGGAAGTGTCGGAGCTTTTAGAAATGAATGTAAATTCTGAACTACCCAATTTTCAATCTACTTTTATTTGCAAGAATAATTACCTCTGCCAATGTGCTAGGAGAATAGTTACTTTTCTCTTTCAGTGCTATTTATCTCATTGTAATAAAATAGCACTTCCACTCCTACAGATCAACACTGATATCATATCACTGGTAATAGAAGCTACTTCTGAATCGTATGGAAGATCAGTATAATCAAAAATCAATGATCTAAACTGAGGCTGGTTGTTCTATAATGTGGTTTATGTAATTTGATAATGCCAGTCCTAATGGAGTTAAATATAATCTATCGAAATTTCAGGATGCAAGGGTCAATAGGGAGTGCAATGCTCCACTTCCCAGCAATTACCACTTATTACTGGGGCAGTGCTTTTGCTTTGCTGTTCTGCTTGCCTCAATAAATAATATTTGGAGACTCTGCAGCTGCAGTCAATAGAGTACAGTTTTATTGTCACAGCTTCATAGTCAGATCAATACCAACTCTTCTGAGACACAGGAGAGAACCACCACACGCCAGTCTAATGAAACCATGTGTTTTTATGATTCTGAAATTATACATGTTATTCATTGCCCATGCTTAATGTCACTGTTGCTTTTAATAGGCCCCTTTTGACTAAACTTTTATGTGCCCTTCACATGACATTTATGTGTACAAAGAAAGGGAATTTGTGTTCTTAAAATGAGTTATAGTGAACCAAAATTGCAAACATTTCCTGATTTTTTTGTGATGTCGAGTTCAGTTACATTTCCCTACATTGCTGTTGCAGGGTTTGAGAATAAACTAGAAAATAATAAAAGTGTCTAAGTGGACCTCATGCTGCCATTTAAAATCCACTGAAGCACAATGTAAACTTCACTCAGGAGTGTGATTCTGCATTGGTTAAAAAATCTGATCATTTTAAAATATGTCCAGAAAGTTATCTGCATCTTTATGAACATTTACCTATTACAGCTTACTCCAAGAACACTGGACTCAGTTTGACTTGCAACTCTAAAAGCTCAAAACATTTAAAAGAAGTAGTTGCATCAAAGGAACCTGGGCTCAATTCAGGAAGAATATTTGAGATGCAAGTTAAAGCCTCTTGTGTAAACACCAGTAGTGATTTGAATAAGCATCAGGGAGTAGTATCATTCCATGGAAACAATTTTCTTTACAACTATTTTTCAACTATTATTAGTATTTTTTGCATCTTATGTCAGTGATAATTTGTCTCAGCATTATAGAAATAAGGTGATCAGTCATTTTCATTGGGTTAACATAGGCTTCTTTCAATGAATGTTTTGGAAACACCAAAACCTCAATTTTTGCTGTTGTCAAAAATTCCAGAAGATGTATAGACACTGAAAGTCTGTTCAATGATTTAAAGTCAGGTAAAAAAGGTGAGGAAGGATTTCGACATTTCTTTAAAACAGAGACCCTCTTTCCAGCACCTTCAGGAGGGAGTTTTCCTTTGCAGTAGCATAAATATTTATAACACTCACCGCCACCTGCACAATCATCCCCATAAACTGATATGCTCTCATGGCTACTGGTAATGAAACGTGTTTTACGCTGCAAGCCTTTGGCAATGTGTCTGTGCAGCACAGACTTTATCAAAACAAGAGCACCAGCAAGCTCCAGCCACTGCTGTGGCACAGCCACCAGCTATTTTGAGGTGTTTTCTTTCCCAAACAGGCATCCCACATGCATGCATATACATATACAAGTCTAGAAGAAGCAGAGTTGCTGCCCTACTAACAGAGTCTTGGGGTTCAGGTTTTATTCCCATTTTTTTCCCACTGATTTATTGTTAAACTTTTGGGAAGTCTAGCTGAAGTTGCCACTTGAAAAACAGAATATTGATAACTTACTATTTTCCCTGCTTTGAGATTAATGAATGAAAAATGGCATGTATGATGACATTTTGTGAATAACATTTATATTTGTATGTGTCAAGGCTTTTAAATAATCATTTTGGAGCAGAAAATGTATAGTTACTTCATTTTAGAATAATAACAATTGTTCTGTTTGGGACACCTGAGTGACCAAAGCAAAGTTACTTAACTACTTTAGCAACAATTTGAGACATCTTCCAACTTTTAATGATTATAGAACAATTATGATTTTGAATAATAATGTCAAACCAGAAAAAAATAAAATTAATAAATGTCTTAATTTAAAATTTCTCTAGAAGGTATACTTGCTTAAAATCATGTCTGAGATCCAAAGTTTCGTTTATAGTGCATGAACAGTCTTAGTGGTTTTTTTGGTCATCATCCAGATTCATATTGTTTCAAAACCTTATAAAGGAATAAGATAGAATTCCAGATTTGCAATAAAATTTTGGCAGAACACACATTCACCTTTATGTTTGACTGTAAAAATATTCTCATTGTATATATATACATATATATGCATAAAGGCAACTCATTTTGCACACTGAGGACATAATCTGGATAAGGACCATACAATAATAAAAGTTGATCTCACTGAGGACAATAGAAGTCTCTTGCACTGATTACAATGGATATTGGATAGGGTCCTAAAGGAAAATGAAGGCATTTATCCAATGAAGCACTTAAACATGAGAATAGTCTCACTTAAATCTCATTGAAAACCTCTTAGTTTTGATTTCAGCGGGATTATTTGCAGGATGAGGAATGACTCTGTAAGAGCAGGGATCACAGAACAAGGCCTCTGGAGCCATATACCTGGAGCAGAGCTTTGTGTCAAGGAATGCAGAGTCTGTTTCCTCATCTTTAAACAGCCACAGGGGCTGCCTTAGCCCGGCACAGGCAGAGCTGAGGAGGAGCTGCCAAGGCAGGGGATGGGGTGAGTCTCTCCCTGCGCTACCTCGAGCACAGAGTGCAGCTGCTGCCAGCCTCCCACCACGTCAGTGCTGCTGCTGAACATGTTTGGCTATTCAGACCGGCGCTTATTCCATGCTGAACAACCAAGAAATTTAAATATGGGACTTCTCCAATGAGTACATCTTCAGATCATCTTTGTAACAATTCCCTGAGTGCATGACAGGGAAGTTTTGTGTGATAGAATGAGTTATTTTTTAACAAGATCACACCTGATGGCAGATGTGAGGATATTGTTTAGTTACGAGTTTGTAAAGGTGAACAAGAAAGCACAGCTTATCCCTACATAAAATCTAAAAGTAGGATATTATTGTAAATTTAAAGTCATAATATTTTTAAAGAATACACCGAGTTATTCCTTAGCTATCAAGAGAAATGCAAAGAGTATGTGTAGAGGTTAAAACTATGCAGTATTTTCTCTTTAAATTGACCTATATAGGCATTGATTATTCAGTGAAAACAGAATAGCTAGAAGAGTTCTACTTTGACAGTCCTTATATCCTTGACATACAAATCTTATGAGTGGAAGAAACATAAAATGAGGAGACTACATATTAATTGCTGAGAAGAGTCCAAGAGCAGAACAGATACATTTTAGTGTGATTTTTTATAATGAATCACTTGACAAATGAGATGGCTGTTGCATATGGAAGTTGTACTGTGTTGTATTGTATTTTTTCCTAATAGAAACATTTTTAGGTGGAGAAATGCTCATAGATTTTATGATGAAATGTTATTGAAAATGGCTACGTCTTGGGAAATGAATGGGATCTTATATTGTCACTGAGCATATTGACAGTCACCAAAGACTATAAGTTAACTCCTTATGGTTCTCATTTGAAATGTGACAAAGCATCACTAGAACTAGATAATTCATTACAATCCCGTGCAGTTAAGCGCCTCATAAAGTTAATATTCAACACTTGTATTTACAGCACTTTCACTTAAGTAGGTTTTTTGGCATGTTGTTTAATCCAAACTGGTGTTGATGCAATTATTTAATTTTGCCTTGTGTCAGTGTGAGATAATATTTTACTTTATTGAATGTTTTCCCAAAGTCAGAACATTTACTCATGTTACAGCACAACAGAACAACAACTGAAAACACGCCATTCCCATTGGGGAGGACATGGCATTTATGAAAGAGCCAGAACTTTCAGGCCTTTTCCTTAGTCTTCCAAGAAACAATACCTCTCTTCTGGTTTGCAAAAAAGCACAATATGGGACTGGGACAGAATTCCTTTTGTAATAGCTGTTCAACTTATGTTTTGCTGTGTAAGGGATTTACAGATATACCATGCTTGTCATAAAATACCTCAGAAAATGGGCTGCAGTTGTCTTCTTATTTACCCAAGCACTACACAGAAGATGAGAAAATAGTCTGACCAGTAAATGTATAAGTTATTTGCTACTGTCTCACCTTTCTCTCCCAAAATAAAAATATTTTGACACTTAAGTGATATCCAGGTTGCCTAGATTTTGTTTTAGTGATTCCTACCACAATTCACTTCATCCTTTTCTCTGTAAAACTGTAAAAAAAACCCCAAAACTTCCTTTTAAAAACAGGCTGCGATCTTTATATTGTCTTTTTATGATACAAACATTGAAGAAAAAGACTATCTTAATAGTTATAAAATGCCAGCATAAGATTTAATTAGATAGATGAAAATAATGACTAGCAGACTTATTGAAGTAACCATAGTGTGAAAATATGTGTGGGAATGCTTCTAGCAAGAAAAAATTCTTTTTTGGTACTTTTGTTTTAAACTATTGTTTTTCATTTTATCAATTGGCAAAAAAATACATATTGTGATTTCTTAAAAATCCTATTATGCGGAAAGAATAGCAATAATAATAAAGTATCTTTGAGATGATTCTTTATTAGAATTGTGTAAAATTGTGATGTTTGAAAAGAAATAGAATTATAATATTAGTATAGTCCACTGCAATTATAGCTTGAAATAACAGACAATTACATATGATTTGAAGGTGTGCAGTTACACTAGTTCTGGAATTAATTCACGCATTGGTTGTTTTATGTATACTTTGTGATTCTGTTCAGTGTCACAAAATATATTGAAAACTCTTAACACCTTTTAAAACTCGATTCACTTCTGATGCAATAACAGAGACTGGTCCAATAAAGTAGAATGAAAATCTATTTGTGAACCTTTTTGCTGAAGTATATTAAGAAAAAAATCACCTGTTATTTGAGCTTACCTTATAAAATGTTTACATGCCATTAAATAGTACTAACATCTCCTGTGTAAATTAAATGGGCTGTGATGTTCCCTATGTCCTAAAGAGCAGTAGTACTTGAGGCTATAAAAATACCTTCATGTAATAAATCAAATGCTCTGCTCCTAAAACTGGAATTATAAAAATAAAGAGACAAAAATCCCAGCCTAATTAGCTTGTCTCTACAAGCATTGCTCTGCAAGCACTATAAACAAAAGTATGTTTAAAGTACAGTAGTTCTGACCTCAGCATATTTTAAGAGCTAGTACCTGGTGCAGGAGGGAGAATTTACTTGTCAGAATAATTTTGAGAAGTAATTTTAAGGTGTGTGTGCTAGTTTGTTAAAGATTTTCTCATCTATGTAAATAAAACGTAGTTGAAACAATGTTTGACAGTATAGAAGTTTGACACAATGATCTGAATTCAGATAGGAGGCAGAGTTGAAGTTGATCCTTTTAATACTAACTTAAAATATTTGCTTTCATCCATTTACTGATGTGTATTGTAAGGTGGCCTAACCTGGTATGAAGGCAGGTACAAATGTTAGGCTGAGCTAGAAACTTTTCTTCTCAGCTTGCATGTTACTGCATGCCATAATAGTTTCTATCTTTGTTACATGCCACTGAACCTTTTGCAAATAAAGTTTGACAAAATGAGACTTTGCCAAACCTTTCTGTTTTCATTTAATTTCACTTCTGGGGGTATGTATGGCTTCAGCTGTATAGAGAAATATCTTTAGATAAACCTATTCTACAAAGAATAAAATGGATATTGTAGTGGCTGAGGGAAGTTCACCTGAACCATTTTATCAGCTAGAACCACTTTTCTGTCTGCTACAAAATTTAGTGTTACTGAAATTTAGCTAAAAGCTAAGAGTTATTTCAGCGAGGAGTAGCTCCTTTATGGAGCTTTTCTTTTAAAATATTGAAACATAATTAGATATTAATTTAATCTATATGCAATAGGTACGACATGTTCTTATGGTTTAGATCTCACCTACACTGATCTTTAATGTGTATTGTTGACTATATCTCCACAAATTGTATTGTTTGATGTCACAGCTGCTCCTGTGTGTGACAATAGTTGGTATAACAAAGTGCTGTGAGGCTGCAGACTGCACTGCTCTCCATTTCCTTGAAGATGAGCACGCAAGTGCTCGAGATATAAAGCCAGTGTTAGCATCCAAGAAAAATAAACTTCAGCATGTAACTCTTTAATGCTACAAAAAGATTAAAGCGGTTGAAAGCAAATCTCTCCTCTGCCCACCAGGGCTTTGTAATCTCTCCTTTTCTCCATCCTGCTTTCCCACCCAGCACATGAGCACCCTTGGGGGCTGTAATGATCTCAGAGGGTCCCTGTGTGACCCACGGACACCCGGGCGCTGTCCCTGCCTGCCGCGCCGGTCCCGCTGTGGGCGGCACCGCCCCGGCACCTGCGTCCCACACGCGGCTGGCACCGACCCCCGATGGCCCAGTCCTCCTTTCCACGGGCTTCCCTCACAGGCCTCAGCCATTTCTGTCTTTCCGCGGGGCACATGGTGAATTAGAGACAAACAGAACCAGACCGAGCGGCCTGGGAGGTCTCTGCTGCCATTGCCAAGGCTGGGGCAGCGCTGTGGTGGCGAGGTGACCCTCGGAGCGCCGGGGTGGCCATGAGGCAGCAGGGCCGGGCTCGGTGCTCCCCGCACGGCAGCCGAGCCCGCGGGCTGCAGGGCACACCCGGGGGCTGGGGGAAGCCTTCGGAAAGTGATGCTTTGGACTTTCTGTGCTTTGCTGCTGTCGTGCAGCCCGTCCGTGCGGGGCTGCGGCCCAGGCCCGGCAGGGTCAGGGGAGCGCCGGGGATGACCTGGAGCGCGTCCCCGGGAGCGGCTGTGAATTCAGTGCGGGAGCTCCGTGGCAGCCGCACACACTGAAGTTTGGGACAAGGACCAAGTGAAAATAGCTGGCTGGTTTTTTTGTAAGCATTTTCTCGGGTACATAACTTTATGCAAGGTGTGCCCTGCTGTTTGTGCCTATGCCAAAAAGTGTCTGTGTTTTTAAAAGAGAAAATAAAAAGCAGGGTGACTGTGTAAATGGGCTTTTGGGGTCTGTGCTGACAGGTTTTCACAAAGCATTTACTAGTGCTTTGGACTGCCAGCCCAGTTGGACGTTCAGGTCAATTCTATGAAGCTCCCTTTCCAGAACAGGGTACAAGAACAGATAGATGCGCTTAGCAGTTCTAAATTGCTGTTTCTTTGAAATGTACATGAAGAAATGAATTTATAACTATAAACTAATAATCAGGTAGCATGAGAAGTTTGAGGTCTTAATATATTTTACTTGTGTAAAACCCTAATTTTACCAGCAGCAAGTACTAATTTACTTGTAAGCAAGCTGTGTTTATCTCTGCATACTGATGTTATTTGTCCAATAGCCTGCAGTGTGTGTACCCTGCTGCCCTAGCCCAGAGCTGCCTGTGAGCTGCAAGAGGCAGGAGGGGCTGCAGGGGTGTGCAGGCAGAAGCCAGGTAGGGGCAGGCAGGGAGAAGTGAAAAGGCAAGGCCTTTTGGCAGCAGATCAGATCTGGGTGTATTAATTGTATCGTGACACTTTGATGCATAATTTAATTGTATGCTTGTAAGTGAACAGGCAACTGCTGTGGTTATGTTGTGAGTGGTGCTCTCAGTGTGGCGGAGCTTTGAATTCATTGATATTTTCAAATAAACCTGAGAGGAATAATGTGCTTCTCTAAGATAATTAAGTTCCTTTTACCTTGGAAATCATTATCTGAGAAAATAGATAGAGTTTAAACTGTTGAAGTAGTTTCAGAACTGCCTTCTTGTCCAGTTTGGCCTGATGCATGTGTGTGTCATGGTAAATACAGTTGGTGAAAGGCATTATTAAATTTCACAAGTGAAATGTGTGTCTTGGATGACCTGAATAATGAAAACCAGAAGAAAAAAACGTGTAGAAAAGCATGGAAAAGTGAAGAGGCCTTTGATCATGAGGGAGGTGGAGATGAGGAAGGGGCATAATGTTCTGTGTTATGAGCTGCTGCTGGGTATGAGAGCAGTGATGTCTGTGGCAGCACACCTTAGCTTCTGCACCTTGATAGTGTCTGAACACAGTGGTGCTTGATAATTTTAATGACTTGTTACATGATGCTGCAAATGTGATTCTTGATTAACTTATGTGCCCCTGTTCTGAGTTGTAGTTACAGTCTTTCCTGTACATTTTCCATTGGAGCAAAGCCGAGTATTTGGGTTGAATTATGGATGAAATGTTGCTAACCAGCTCATTTCTAGTGCACTATAGGAAACCTGAGATGTCATCAACAGTATATTTCTTAATAGGAAGCCATATATTATTTTCAGGCAAATTAAATTTTAATGTTACCAAAAAAACTTGATCTATCCTTTATAGAAAGTTATACTATTGTATTGTTAGGTGGCTTGGGGGGAAGCATGGATCTCAATTATTTTAATTCCATGACACTATCAGGAACAGGCCTATGACTATAATAATGCAATTCTCTTTAACAGAGTCTGTAAAAATGCATTGATTTTATAGCTCCCCAAACTGATTACATTAATATCTGTGCATAATTAGTTTACACATTACTAAATTACTGACAGATTAAAAGTGAAATAGTGCAGTTCATACATGGCCACATAACTGCCAGAAAGGAAATTAATATGGATTCAAATGGTCCTTGGAGACCTGCACTGAAATAGCAGAAATCTATAAAGACTGCTTGCGTTAGGAAATTTCCATCACCAACATGTTTGTGGTTGATGCTTTTCTAAGTCTGTTAATATGGGTAAAAATTTAGTACAGGAAATGATGTTTGAATGATGCTTTTACTGTTACCAGCTCAAGAATGTGTTTATTAAAAGTAAATTCCAGACTTAAATGGCAGTTACATTGCATGTGAATATGAATTTTTAAATACCTTTTTAAGTGTTCCTAATGAAGTGGTAGCAGCATAAAGTAGCTACTACTTGAGATGCATTTGCAAATTATATTATTTTCAGAGACTTTAAAAATTGAGAACTTGCTCGCGGCGCTTCTCCCTCAGGCCAAACACACATTAAGGCAGATAACCCTATATTAAAACTTGATCTGTTTATGCAACCTCAAACTCCTCCAGACGATTTTCTGTTTTTAAAAGAGTTTTGACACAAACTGTGCAGCCCAGCTTTGTGCACAATTCATCAACAGTCTACAGGCTTTTATTTTTGGATATGTCTTGATGAAGACTGGGTTACTTGGATGCCAGTTCATGCTATCATTATGGAAAGAACTGTAATAAGAACTGACTGTGTTTCTTACAGATTGCTTACAGCAGAAAGTTGTGTAAAGATGATTTTTTTTTGCCTTTTCTTCTTTTATTTTGTTCATTATCTCCTCAGCTTCATTAGACCTATGTGAGATATGACACTGAAAAGAAAAAGAAGTGATAGACTGATGCAAAAACTACTTTTTGGTGTAGTCTTTGGTGAAGGCTGGGCGTGACCTCAGTGGAAGTGTAACGTTCTCTTGTTGAACAGGATGGCAAGGGTGAATTGTCATGCAAAAGAGCTGCAGCCAGATTTACTATCTACAACTGAATACAAAATGGAAATGCAGATGAATTTAGTCTCAGTTGTGTCTCTCGAGGCAAAATGCCCTCCAAGGTCAACCAGCATGATGTGCATAAGGATCTGGTTTCTTGGAAGTCCCAGTATTTATAGCTTCTATTGCCTTTAGCAGAAGCTGTGGAGGTTAGTGGCTGACAGCTCTGAAGCCATATTACAAAAGCAGAGCAAATCTGTTTTGAAGAGAGAAAGATTACTTCTGCTCCCCTGCCTTGCTCCTTCTTTAGTGTATTTCGTTCACTATTTCTTACTGAGACTCAAGAAAATTAGATTTGTTTGTTTATAGAAGATTTGAGAAGACAGTATTAAATATGCCTCTTTTCTAGCGTTCATTTAGTTTCTCCAGTGGGTTAATTTTTAACTTTTCAAGAGAACTTTGGTTCTTTTAGAAATATTATTTCTTTAAAATTAAACTTATAGAATCACCATATGATTTGGGTTGGAATGGACCTTGAAGAATCTCTTAGTTCCAACCCCTCACCATGAGCAGGGCCACCTTCTACTACACCAGCTTGCTGAAAACCCTATCCAACCTTGCCTTGAATAGGGATAAAGCAGCCACAACTTGTCTGGGCAACTTGTGCCTGTGCCTCACCACCCTCAGTGAGACTAATTTTCCTTATAGCTAATCTAGATTGAACTTTTTTCCAGTTTGAAGCCAATAGCCCATGTACACTCTTGTAAAATGTCCCTGTGTTGTAAGTCCCCTTCAGGTACTGGAAGGTGCTCTAAGTTTTCCCTGGAGCCTTCTTTCCTGCAGTCTCAACAACCCCAACTCTCTCAGCCTGTCTTCACAGGAGAGACCCTTCAGCTTTCTGATCATCTTCAGGGACAAAGTTCCAATGATAGCTGTTTAGAGGTACCAAGGTTTTGTTATGGATGTTTTATTGCTTTTGCTTGACTGGTAATGAATATGTAGCTTTGTTAAATATGGGTGATGTTTTGGTTCATGATTTCACATGTAGTTACCTGAACATTGCATTTTGGAGGAGATAGATATCACGTTTAAGTTAATAACAATTTTCACATTGTGATCCATTTCACTGAAGTAGACAGTCAAGTAGACATGACTTGTTAGAACTGTATTTATGTTTATGTTTGCATGGTAAGTGCTTCAAATCCAGCAGTCTTTGCTGGAATTAATCACATGTACACGCCAATTTACTTTCTGTATTTGGAATTAAGGTGGATCTGCATGAAACACGATGATTTTGTTTGTAAGTATTTTTTGGTAAACGTTTCCATCAGTTATAACTCATGCAGTGAGATGCCATCTGGGAGGTCTGCCAGGTTTCTGCAGTTGGCAGAAGTTGCCACTGTGGCACTGCTGCTCGTCTGGCTGAAGCAGCAGGCAGTGCTCCACTTCTCACCAGCTGTCAGTGCCCTTACTGTCACCCTGGGCTTGTGGACGAAGCAGTGGCCAAAAACTCTAGGAGGAAGCAAGGACTGCATGTGGATCTAAGGGACCAAACTTCATGGACCTTCATTTTTAGTATTAGATATTGGGAAGCAGAATGAAGATAAACTGTACTTTTGTTTGCTTGTTGTTCTTAAAAATCATTTTCAGGAGTATACACTTCTATTTTGGATAGGAAATTCCTGCAAGGTAGAGCTATTATTTGCTGTATTAACAAATATGCACCAGGATTATTGGCACCAAGTCAGCCCTATGTTTGAATGATGTTTCAAGTGAAAAGAGGCAATGCTACAACTGCTGTAACTTTTAGGCAGAATTTTGGAACAGCTGCAATGTTTAATATAGTCTAGATATAGTTTCAATTATATTGTCAAGTAACATTTAATGCATAAGGTATTTAACATGACCAGCTATCTTACTGAAAACTACTTTGTGGATCTTGCATGCTTTTTTGGAAATGACTATACCTTGGTAATGTTATTAAGAATTGAGTAATTCCTACTTTAGGTTAACATCCAATAAATCACTCTAAATGTTATCCTTGATAAACTTTTCAAAGTTCCTTTGATTTTTAGTGATATGTGTGTCCTGGAATTATTTTTTTTTTTGCTAAAGAGAAAAGTTTTGTTTACCTGCATTGTATGTCTTCACGAAATAGGAGGCAAGATTAGATCAGTACAGTTTTACTTATTACACTGTTAATCTATGACTGTAGGTCTTGAAGTTGCATCTTTTCTACTAAGATGAAGCTGCACAAAAACAACCCTAACCCCTAAGAAAAAAAACCCCAATCCCAACAAAAAACAGCTTTCCACTTTTTATTTATTATAAGCTTTACAATGCTAATACAGAGTTAAGATTTCTTAGAAACTGGTTACAAAGACTGTTTCTATTTAATGAGGTATGTGAGTGTTGGAAGAATTGCGAAACATTAGACTGCAGTTTCCATACATGTTAATTTGACATTTTTACAGGAGTATTCTTTTTGCTTGTCTGTATCAAACAGATCTGTAATTAAGTAATTATTTTGTTTTAAAATTTCATTTGCTTCAGTGCATTCTGGTTTTCATGTGGGCTCTTATAAAGCTCATATAAAGGTTGCTGCATTCACGTAGTTTGAGCATCATTGTTTTACCAGTTCTACTGATTTCTTCACAAGTCTTACAACTTCATGGGTTTTCTTCCTTCTATTAACATCAGGAAACCTAAGATCATGAAAGCTGAGTTTCTTACAAGAAGAGGGCAAATTGAATTGGTAGTGTTCAGTGTTTGTTGCTAAAGTTGCAAAGCTTTCCCAGGTGATACACAATTAATGTTGTCCTAAATGGCTCAGACTTTCAATTTTCTAAGTAGAATGGTCTTGAAAAGTGTGCTGGCTGGCAATTGGATCATAGTGGAATAATCTTTCCCATAAGACTATTAGCATAAATGCAGTAAACACTAGGGAAATTGCTCTGGCCTTGCACTGTCCCCTCTTCCTGCCCCACTTCACTGTGTGGGACCTATTTCAAAAATTCCATCTCTTGCATTATGAGTAAGGTGAAGGGACCTGATCTTTTTCTTACCAAAAACAGTGATTAAAAAAAATGTTTATTCCAATATTGAAATGCCATAATTGGATCTGTGTATAACCATATTTACAGCTTTTTGGCAAATGGATAAAGGACGTTTGCAACCTAAGTAACAAATTGCTCAGACATAGTCCTCCATTAAGAGCTACTTGTGTGTGCATATCAGATTTCCTGGAATGTAAACCACATTAAAAAAATAATATTTGATATGCTGTAAATCTCATTAAAGCACTGAAATGAACCCTTTTTTTTTTAATATATTCTTCTACTTAACAACATTTGTAGGAGTACTTTCAACTGTATGACTTCTTTCTGTGTATTTTTGCATGGTAAGAAGAAAGTGTGAATACTTGTTCTTAGAGTTTTTTCTTGCAACAATATACTTAAAAGTTGTTGTGCCATTCAGACTCCTTCTCCTAATGATGCTAAATATACATCAGTATCCACAACGTGAAGATGCAAAGTGTAATTTTAGAGGGTCTAATTATATTTTTAATTCAAAGCACACACAAAAATTATTCGAGTGTTTTCAGGAAAGTCGAAAATCCTACAACTGCTCCACTTCTTCTAAATCCCTGCTCCTCTGAAACCAAGAAAATGAATATTCAATATTTTTTTCCATTTGAGTCCCTTGACATGCTATTGATTCACTTTATTTTCCCAACAATTTCTGACAGATTTCCCAATGTGGATTACTTATGTGCTTTGATATTCATTTTGTGACTGCCTTTGAAAAGCACATAAAATTAGAGCTGCAGCAACTTGCTCACTGGAGCTACAAACCAATGAGCAGAACCCTTGGCATCACTGTGTTCGCTACTACTGGTGTGTGCATCCAACATACTGAGTATTAACTGATAGCAGAGCATGTTGAAGATGTAGGAATTAAAGAATTCACTGGCTTATGACAACTTTATTTTAAAAATATAACATCTTAAAAAGCATGTTCCTTCCAGGTTCCTTCTCTGCATGGCATGTTTCAGTTCTGTTTAGTAGGGACACATTATGCACCCTTTGGGTAGAACTGGCCCTTGTCCATTGCTGGATGTTCCCTTTGTAACAAGGCATTCCTTTCATGTGGAAGCAAGTTTTCTGCTAGATTACTCTTAGACATGGAAAGGTGCACAGAAATTCTGAAAATTCTTGAAGCTGGCCAGTTCTTGCTTTAATACCTATGCTAGTTGTGGAGGAGGTCAACCTCTGGAACATGGTTTCCTTATAAATGTGTGTCTTGAATTTTCTGCTGGTGGAGAATATTGGTTTTCTTCTAATAATGATGTGGACTGGCTACTAGGTGTTTTCTGCTCTGGATTCACATAAAATGGGTTTTAACCAGGAAAATTCAGACTTGTGTTTCTTGGACCCAACCCTCTTCCTTCCCAAGATCTCTGGAAGTGGACGATGCAGCTAAACACCGTGAACAGTCAGATTTTCCACCTTTCAACAGGGACTAATCAAATTCTGTAACTGACAGCACTTGAAGTATCTGTGTGGGTGTTTTTAATTTTGGTTTTGGTTTTCATTTGGTTTTTTGGGTTTTGGTTGGTTTTTTTTCTTACCTGGTTGACTTCATAAACCTTTAGCAATTTTCTTAATCTGATATTAGGCTGATATGAAGCATGACATTTTCCTTGATTGGATAATAAGAACTGTGCAAGCAGTTGAGATAAAAATGGAATTTTAGAACTGAGTATTTCTACCTATATACTTTTTGAGGGTTTTTTGTTTTTTTTTTTTACAGATTTGGGAGCATTTGTGAAAACACTGGGAAGAGTCTCTGAAGATGAAGAAAGCTTCCTAAAAGGTTAGCAAAACAGTAAATCATGTTGTTAATTTGTAGTATTTTAATAACTGAGGTGACTCAGATCCACTCTTCTGGCAATACACATTATAGGAACACCACTTTAAATGTAAACCAAAATGTAATATCTGCAGCAATGTATTAGTTAAACAATCAAACAGAAGTTCCTCAAACAACAAAACCACAGTGTGAGGACAGAGTTTGTGTGAATATCAGGCCACAGTAATGTCAAGCTGTTCTGTTTGATCTTAATTTTCAAAGCTTTTTAAACTTTATTCTTATTGGATTTATGAACTCAGATTTTGAAAAGCCTTTTCCTAAGTAGTTCCTTCAATTTTGGAACCAGATTCAATGAATTAAGTGAGACCATTAAACTTTAGTAAATCTTTTTAAGCTTCTTTATGAAGGAGATTCCAAGCTGGATTAATTCAAATTACTACCTTGGCAATACCCAAGCACCTAATGCTAATGTCATTACTGGGAGTTCTACCTTGCATGGAACCTGTATAATAGTATAACCAGGATATCATGATGATCATCTAGCTATAATTTAATATTTAAATTTGTAATATATTCTAAATCAAAAAGAGGAAGAGTTTAGCAACAGACATTTAGTTTTTAATTTATAAAGTAGACTGATATTGAATTGGGAAAAGAGAAGGAATGTGTAGGAATTCAAGGAGGGGAAGAAAATCAAGTGGGATTGATGCTTAATTTTGAAATTGAAATTCTGTCAAGGTACTATAGTGAATAATTCCATTTCTTCTGTTTCTGAACCAGGTTAGTGAAGGAAAAGATTATTTTCTTTAAGTTTCCTAAAACATAACAGTTGCATAGGAATGACCTCCTTGTTCTCTTTAAAATAGGATTTTTTTCTGCTTCATGATGAGAATACTATGGCAAGCCAGCCTTGGAGGTAAATTTAGTTTTGTAGACACCTAAATGAACTTATATTGACCAATAGCAGCTGCTACTGTGCATTTATATTTGCTGAGAACACGTACAGAACTCTGAAAATGTGTACAGGACTTCTAAGTTCATGGCTCACCGGTGTTTTCCAGGGTGGTGACACAGAAGTGGCTTCTTAGAGCAGTTGTGCTGACAATGTGTTGGGGTAGCTGCACCTATTGGCAAAAACTTTTTGATTTTGTCATTCCAGATTAAATGTGGTGGAGAGTTAGAAACCTGAAAGATATTTCTGTTCTGTGGGCCTTAGAAAAATAAGCAATGGTTAGCAGAGAAAGTTCTTATTCCTCTGAGAGGGAAAAGTATAATGTAACATCAGCCTTTATTAGAAGCCAGGGAAGCCACATGAGCTATCGACCTTTGGGCAAAACTCTACTGGAAAGGAGGATTTATTAGTTTTGCTCCTTCAGCATCTGCTTGGTTTGGTTTAGAAACACATTTCATTTACCTGAAGTAGAAACTCCAATCACTGTGGGAAAAGCACACAACCAGCACAGAAACTGACTGGCTAGATTAGAAAACTTGATATAAACAATGCTGTTAAATGTGCATGCTCTTGTGGAGAAAGGCTGGACAACATATTTTCATTCTTTCATTCTCTAGCCTCAATGTTCACAACAGTTTCTGTTGAAAGGAAACAAGCTGCAGTTTTGGAGAGTAAATTGTTCATTGATATTGTCAGAAAGTAGTTTACCGTTTCAAATCCTGTGGTGATACCATTAGGTTATTTCTGTGAAAGTTTACCTAGCCCAGCCTGCTCTGAGCAAGAGTGACTTCCCAGCTGGACAGAGCTCCTAATGATTTATCTGTCTGAATTCAGTAAATCTCAGAAGCTGGAGATAACATAATCTCTCTAAGTGTCTGTTCTCATTACTAAAAGCTGTGTCTTCTAAGGCCTGCAAGATTTTCTGCAGAACTGCTCCCTACTAAATTGGTCCTTAACCTGCATTACTGCATGAAACTGATATTCCTACAGTGTTCTTTTCTGTGAGCTTTCTGTTGTCCCATTTTTTTGGCTTAATGAGATCCCTTTGAATATAAAGTTCTTCCATCCACAAGCAGTTTGGCATCATCTGCAAACTGGAGGATACCCAAGTTGCATTTCTGTTTGGTCAAGTGAAATATCACTCAGATTTACCATTTAGACATATGGAAAATTAGTCTGATTTGAAGTAAATACTGCGTCAGTCACTAGGATCTACTGAGTTTCTATGACAGGAAAAGCATCTCTAGTAAAGGAGCCTGGTAAAGACTTAAATCATAATTGTAGTTTGTTCATAGAGTTCTGTAAAAATAATTTTGGGGAGATGGCATAAGTCTGTCTCTGGATCATCTCCTTGTGGCCATGACTGACTGCAATTTAGTACTTGGATCTGCAGTTTGGAACAGAGGGTATTTTGTATCTTCAAGGCTTCTGTGCCTGCTGACACATAATCTGGAAAGGTTTAAATCTGAAGCAGACTCATTTGCTACCTCTAAAACATATGGCATTTTATATTCCAAAAGACACATCTTCTGGCTCCATTGTTTTCCCTGAAGTCTTCTTGTCCCTGGGTTATGCATGTCCTTAACAAGAGGGAAATTAGTCTTTTATGGGCATCAAAAAATATTCTCTAGGAAATGTGCTTTTGAGGTGAAGGTAGCAACAGCAGACTCCAACATCTTGCAGGGGTGTATTTGATCATATTCTACTTCATTAATTAAAGCCAGGGAGGGGAATTAGGTTTAAATAGTTCAGCCCTCAAAGAAGAGTTGAAACATGCTCTTTCCATGTATGATGTAGCATATATGCATTCAGAAGAATTAATATAAATTCAGCTCAGAGAAAAAAGGTATACATTTGCTTTCTGTTTTAAACTCCCAAGTGCTGCTCAGGTACTGTGATTTAAATCTGTTCAGGAAAATGCAACAGCATAGATGTTACATAAAAAAAGAAAACAACCACTTTCCATTGTCCTTTCCACTTGCTGTTTGTCTATGTAGCAAGTATAAGAGAACTTAAAGACATTTTAGCCATCACTCAAAGCTTCAATTTTCTCCATTCTTTCTTTTTCATGTTTTCTTTTATATTTTTACAAATTCCTTAAGATATGTATTATTTGCTACTATCTATTGTTACCTGCTTGCAAGGAACTACCTTCTTCTTTCTTGTGTTCTCATGCAAGTCATATTTAAATACCTCATCATTAATTTAGCACAAGAGGGGGATTTTTTTGTTAACTCACCCAGTAGCACACTTATGCCTTCATAGGTGATTATACTCAATATCTGAAAACTATTAGTAATAAAATTATTTTTTCATGCTAATCTAAAAATAGAAAAAGTTTTTAAACCATACTATTCTTTCTGTGTCTGTATCAATGTCTTGTTCTGGCACATTGTCAGAATTTTCTTTTAAGAAAATATTTTGAAAAGGCACCTGCTTAATGTCATTGGAGGCACTAACTCAAATGGAACTGTTAAGTCTCTTATTTTTATGAAATAGCATTCTCCAAGCTCTGGCAGTAATGATCTTAAATTAGGTGAAAGCTTAAAATAGGCAAGGAATGACTGCTTTAAGGTACCATTCTATCAAATGGCTAAACACTGTAATACATTTATCCTAAAACTGTCATTAGAATGCCTAATAAGATATTGTAGTTTATGCCTACTTATGATTGTTTGCATAGATTTTGTCAGGCTGCTAACATGCTTGAACAAGTGCCCATATATAACCTTTACAGAACTGTGGCAGTGGTTATACAAAAAAATCAATATACTAGGCTAGAATATTGAAAAATAGGATTTTCTACTAGTTAGATGCACGCCATTAAGTAAGGCTCCTAATACCATCCTTGTTACTTTGCTTGCCATTTTTTTCCAAACTGTAATATATGCTCATAGAAATTTGTGACAATTCCACTAGCTCCCCCTGTAAATTTATTTTCCATTTTAAAGGATATTATTTTTATTTTTCAGTTTGAGGGTATTTGGTTTAGTGAGTGCATGGGGCTTGGGGGTGGGCATGTTTTGTTTTGTTTGTTTAGGTTTTTCAAGGAGATAGGAATGTGATGAATCCTGTGCCTTGATCCTGTCAGGAACCTTTTGTAGAAAATGTTACTGGGTCTGCAGCCTGAAATGGCATCTCCTTCTGCAAACAGGCAAGATGTCTGTAAACTCAAGGGTGCAGAATAGAAATACCCAGGCTAGAAACAGAGATCACAGTATTAATAATAATAGTATTATTAATAATAAACAGAGATCACAGTGAAATACAGCAGTGATATAGTGCAAACCAGCGAGTGGAAGCAGGTCTAGTGAGAGGTGTTCCTGTCCACAGCAAGGGGTTTGGAGCAGGACAACTGCCCCAAAGCATTCTGTGATTCTGTGTTCAAAGTAAAACAAATCCATCCTAGCCTCTAACTTCTGTGACTAGTGCTGAGTGCTTTGGAAACTGCACTCAGTTCTGTAAAACCCACTGTGGTGGAGCTCCTTTTGGGCTTTGTATTCTAGATTTTCTTTTTCTACGCTGTTTTATCAAATAACAGTGCTGAGTATTGGCTCTAAGTTTGCATTTATGATTGTCTTAATTTTCATAAGCTAAATTTTTACATTCTCAAAACTTTCAAAGCTGCAGGCACAATGTATGTTATTACTTGAGGTTGTTGCACATTCTTTAATTGGTTGCAGAAGTTTTTATTTATAGTACTGTGTTAGAGGAAAAATTGCATGTCACTGTTTTGAAACAGCAAAGATCTGTTTGTGTTTATTTGTCATAGACATTTACATTTGTAGTTGTCCATAAGCAAGCAATGATTCCCAATCATTCTAAATCAGGATGTAGTGGCTTCAAATATTCAGCAGTCTATGGGTAATCATTCTTGCACAATGATATGCTTGAAACAGGGATTTGAATTGTTTTTGCCATCTCCAGTTTTAACCTTAGTTTCTTGTGGCCATGGGCAGTAGCTTGAAAATTTTTCTGTTGGAGGATGTTAATCTTTGATAAATGTCATGTTATGGATAAGTACTTCCACATTAGTTCAAAGCATATGTATCTCATTTCCATGCAATAAAATAATATTCAGTTCCTTAAAAGTGATACCTTGCTGAGGTTTTTTTTCCTTTCATGACACATGTATTAGTTTTCAGTGAAGCTGTTAAATAACTGAGTTTTCTTACTAATTAAGTCTGGATAGTATTTAATTAAAATCCAGTTTGTGACAGGACTTGTTTTGGCTGCAACAGATTTTTTTAAGTGCTCTGTTTGTTAGGGGCACTTGGCACAAATGCGAAAGAAATATTTCCTGTCCCACAGAGACTATAAAACAAATGGCTAATCTAAATTCCCTCAAAATTTGTTAAAATGAATGTCTTTTCTGGTTAATTATTTATAAGACAGCTTTGAGGTTGTTTTCAGATGTTGAGCTAATTTTTCAATTTTTTTTTTTAATTTATATTTTAAAGTGATTGAAAGTGAAGTCTGTATCTCTACAACTTTATGCCTTAAACTCAGGAAAAAATGTCCAGCTCTGTACTGTTATCTGTGATCCTAGAGATTTCACCTGGATTACTGGATTCTTGGCACATGGATATTTAATATATTTGCAAGATGGTATGTGTGTGGGAGTGTCTACTTACAGCTTTAATCTAGTGTGTTTTGCATAGCTTCTAGCATCTGTAATACTAGGAATTAGCAAGAATTTAGTCTTTTTAGTAGAAAAAAATTCAAATGTTTGTAAATAAGGCTTGAAACAGCTGTTGGTAAATCTGTTGGTACTGTTGATTAATTATTCTGTAGTTTTGTGATACACTAAAGCTATTCCTTTACAAAGCTGTGAAGGAATTAAAAGTTGTGCTAGATGTTGATATGATAAAGATGCTGGCAGGAGCTCATCTTTGGCTGTGCCAGGCAGGTAGTATAGTGCAGCTCAGGATAACACTTTGGATTGCTTTTTCTCATCTTTTTCTTCGTTGTTATTCTTGGGATATGTTTATTTGTTTCTTTGTTGATGTGTTTAACAACTGTTTTCTTAAAACTAGTGCAAGAAATGTTCATGTGTCATCACATTGAAGATATATCATAAATGTATAGAACACATCACTACAGTGACAAAATTGCACTTAGTGCATACCACCTCCTGAATCACTGAAATATAGCAACAGTTCTCTGATATAATTTGAGATAGAAGCATATCGTGGGATCAACAATACCAAATAAAATATTATAAAAATACTCCTAAGATAGAGAATATTCTAAATTCTAAGCATTTTTTATCCAAAGGCATTATTTAATTCTGGAGTTTTATTATGATTTTGAGGTTCTGGGAGATGGTAATGCTGCCAAAGAACTCTGATGAGCCTGTTCAAAACTTTTTCTTATCTGTTCCTTTGATCTTTTCCTATGTACACCAGTGCCAGCCAAGATTATTATTTGTCTGCATACCTTCTGTCCTGTGCTGTAGACACACATGATGTGCTGTGCTTTGGGTTTGCAGATCTCAGGAGGCTCTTGTGCTGACTGCAGGAGGAGGGCATGCTGGTTTGATTCCTCGTTTACTGTTGAGAAAGCAAACTGCTCTGAACTTATTTTTTTAACCTCAAATATTGCATTAGCTTAAGTATATAGCTTATAAAGGTGTATACTAATTGGAGTTACTTGTAAATGTAACAAAGGCATTTGATTGAGTATTTTGGGGGAAAAAAAGAAAGGGATTCTTCTGACTTGGTTTTTGCCCTGAAGATATGAGCTAGCTTTTGCTGAAATTGGTAGGAGTCTGCTTCTTTCACCAAGCATTAAACTGAGTACTGACCACACTCGGCTTGGACAGCTCAGAAATAGGATTTCCAAAGTAGCCAGTCCTATTTCTCTGAAATATGAGTTCTAACACAGCTTACCTGTTGCTTGCTGGTGCTGCCCCGGGTGCTGTGCCTGTTCCCCGAGCAGGGCAGCTGTTTATCATCAAGCTGTCACAGAGCACGCTGTGGCCAGGACCCCACAGTGGGTACTGAACCTGTGACATTTTTGGTATGCACATGTACCAGCTAAGGCCTCTACTCACCTCATGAAACAGGCATCAAGCAAACAAATTAATTTACAGGGAGCAGTCAGAGGTGTGAGCAGAATCTGGGTTTCCCATCTATAGAATTCTGCCCCCAGGTTTAAGTGGTGTCACCGGGGCAGGAGTGTCAGACACAGCCCCATCGCCTGTACCCCCACAGCCAGAGGGTGGTGCTTACACAAACAGCTCTGCTAAGGCTGCTCAGTTTGTCTTTAAGTTTTAAATCTATGCCCACTGCTCATAAGTCAACTGCACTAAAAAAGCTGTGATTTCAGAGGCCTGGATGATCCCATTTTGGGAGGAAAAGTTGCTTTTTTGTGTTGGTATAGCGAGCAATTGCAGTTAAATTGAGATTGGTGGTATTTTCCTTTTAAATACCAACAGAAGTTTAAAACAATAAACTTGCTCACCAGTCATTACTCAGAAAGTATTCCTAAGTCTATTTTATATTTCACATTTGTAATGATAACAGTCCAAATATAATTTTTCATCAGCTTGCATATCTGTAGCCTGAACAAAATAAAAATACACTCTTCATCAGTTACATGTTTCTTTATTCATTATAACCCAAAATAAAATAACTGTTTCTGTATTTAGCATCTATTAAGTAAGGATTAATCTAGGATAGAAGCTGTTATGACATTCTTGCTTAAGAAAAGATTTCTTCCTGCATCCGAGAACTGCTTGAATTTCCTCCCAAAAGAGAAGGTATCTAGATTGAAGAAAAAAATAATGTCCATGGGGTAGTTTGAAATGAGTGCTTTCCCGGACTGGGGCAAAGAAAATTCATCAGTTTTTCTTCTTCTTTTTTTTTTTTTTTCCCCCAGAAATCTCAGATTTCATCTCTGTATGATTTTCAGATGTCTTTCCGTACACATCTGACTCCTTTTCTGAGTCTCTCTCTTACTCTCTTTCAGCTTGTACCATCAATACGTGCAGATTTCTCCGAATCCCGTGGAACTGAGGTGAGTGGCATGGCATCTTTTCAGATTTCGGGTCTCCCGAGGAATTGGACACATTATCTGGAATCCCGTTGTTCAAACCAGCAGATGGTGCTGTGCAGCATCTTATGGCTCCTCGGATCCGCTGGAGTCCTTTTCCAACCGGAAAACTACTTAAAAGTTTCTAGTGCGATTCCTGAGCTGAAACAAATGTTTGTGGAATTAAGTAGTGATTTCCTTTAAGTCTGGGGGACTATTTTAGTGGGTATGTTTTCAGTCATTAGATGTTAACATATGCCATATATTGTTTTGTTTTTTCCTGATGGAATCAGGGGTACCCAAGCACACTTAAACCAACTGTAACTGTTCATGTCACTTAGTAAAGGTTTGAATTTTCTGACAGAATAACTAATAAAACTTTAATATTAAAGAGCTAAAATATTTTGGAAGAGAAAAATTCTGGAAACTGTAAGTAAAAACAGCAGCTAGCATTTTATTTATGAAATACAGATGAGGGAAAGTTTGGGTTTTTTTTTTCTTTCAACAATAACCCTTGCTGTGTGAATAGAATAAACCAGTTGAAATATTCAATTATATACTGCATACTGAGAGACTAAAAGCATATAGTAAGGTAGTGCAACCTTGATGTATCTTTTACATTGAAAACTAGTATCAAATGAAATTATCTTGTATTTAGCTTCAAATTGCAGCATTGCTGTGCCTTGTTCTAAAATTCGGTTACTTAACAAAAGGGTTAAGTGAGAATTCTGATGCAAGAATCAAATATAGAGCATTTGAATAATAAATAAGATTGTTCCAATGTTTCAATTTGTTGTATTAGTCAGTGACAAGTACAACATTTTTAATGCATGCCATAAGATTAGTCTGCCCAAAGTAAACAAGCAGTAGTCTGTGTGCATCTCTAGCAATTGGTTCGAGTTATATGTATGCAGCTTTGTTTCTGGTAATGGATTCAAGTTCAACATAAATAAAAACAGTGTACATTAAGGAGGATAAATATCTAATTGCCATAATCTGCATCTAGAATTGAATGGATGTAAACATGCTAACTACAGAAGACAATTCCTTAGAACAGAAAGTGGCTAGTTGGATGATTATTAGCAAAATAGCTGTACTTCTTTTGTCTGTTAAGCCTTTCCTCTTTAAAGATGGAAACTATAATTTTTGAAACACCTTTTAAAAATCATAGCATGTGAACCTTTTAAATATGAGATGAAATTATATTATGTGGTTTATAAGCATTTTCTGGCACTGCAGTAAAATGCATCCTTTGTAGGTTGAAAGATTGTTAGACTGCTAAAAGTTTTGATATAATTTAAAATAGTTTTTTACGCAGAACTCAATTTGAACTCAGAAATTATATTTCTTTTTAGCTCAACACTTAAAAGAACAAAGTAATATTTTTGTCAGTATGCATGAACAAGACACAAATAGTATTTTATGTTTTTTTTGTTATAAGTGATGTTTTAAAATGTACTGTACTTGCTTAGTTTGAAAAAGAATGCAGAGCATTTGCTTTCAAAATGCACACTACAGGCCCAGCAGAACTGTGTTTCTGACAAGCATTCTGGTTATTTAAACTTGCATCTAACAGAGTTCAAAACTTAATGCTGGGGTGAGAAGTTTGAGGTGATTTCTTGGCTTAGAAAACTGCTGGGAAACGTAACAGATTTGAATTACACATATTGCTTTTCCAAGAGCCAGGGTTTGTTATTTGTGACAACTGGACAATACACTTAAGGAGCTGCATTCACCTGTTTTCATATTTCAAAAAATCAAAACCACCTTCTTTAACAGATTTTTTTCCATTGAATGCTTATTTATGCTGAAATTTATTTGGCTTTTGAGAAACATAATTACCTATATTTTTGCCTTCTAAAAATCTAAATGTCAGATTTACATTGAAGATATGAGACATTGAAACTAAATGCCTTGTGCATTAAAAAAGACAAATGTGATAAGAAAAATATAATTTTGATAAATTACAAAAGATGAGGCTGAATTTGAAAACACAGTTTACCACTGTGACAATGTTCAGATTTTGTACTTTCATATCAGGATTTGTCTCTTACAAAGCTGATTAATTTTTTTTAAAGAAAATCTATTATCTAAACAGACATTTCAGAATTTGAAGCCTCTGAAATTACTCTAAAATTGTGATATTTATCACAATTTTTAACAGTTCCAAAACTTCTAAAAGAGAATGCTTACAACTATTTGTAACTAAATTACTTTTGTCAGCTATATTTTTGTATAATTTCTGTCTAATTAATAATTTTTTTAAATTAACAGTAGATTTGCAGTAGTATTGCTCTGGAATTAATGGGTGAAAAATTGCAGTTAGGAGCTCAGAATCAGTATCGTGTCTTCAAGATTTTAGTAATATAAATAAAAATGTAGTAATCCAGGTCAAAATTTATTTCCAGTAGACAAATATGGGCCTGCTATTACTGGGTTCTGAAAATATAGTTACTCCCCACACAAAATTAAAATTGTCCATAGGGAGCATTAGGTCTTGTAAAGATTCCATTACATTTGTAAATAAGAGATTTATTTCTAATTTTTTAGGAGAAAGTAAACTATTTTTTCATTACATAAGGCAAACTTTTTAGTGTGATCTTTGAAACATTAAAATTTCAAGAATATTTATCATTTGCTTATAAATTTAAATTATTAAATTTGGGATAGTGTGCAGTCTAGTTTCTTCAAGTATTTCTATTTAATGACCTGGAAATGAATATTGAAATGACTAAATTGCTTGTCCTTGAACTCGTTGCATTACTACACTTCATCTCACTTCATCATTTAATTTGTATGGTTTCCAAATCTACGTGATTATCATCTATTAGTACCCTTGGTGACAGAGGGCAGGACACTGTTGTATCAGAGTTAATAAAGCAGAAACACAAGCCTAATTACTATGGGAGGTAAGCCATGCTGGCAAGATTTACCTTTCACATAAGGCCTATGTGTGGTTAATATTTACAAATAAAGATGGATAGACAGGCATCTATGTCTGTGTGTTTCTGTCTCATGTTGACATCATTCATTTCTGTATTACAATTTTTGATACATTCTCCTTTTTTCCCGTCTCCTTTATATCCCTGAATATATTACTGTAATCACTCTCAGATGCTTTATGCTCAATTTTGAAAACTTAGCTAGACATGGAAGCTTTCATCTGAGTTAAATGATTATGCAAATATAGTGTAGGTGCTCTCAGGCATTACTTCTCCCTCTGCAAATTTATATTAACAAGTGCATATTGTATATATTAATTTCAGATTTATTCAAAATTGTCTGTGCATAGCAAACTGAAAACACTTGCCATGGTAGTATTAAATATAATGAGTACAGAATATTAAACATGATTTTGTATGGACTTTTAATTCAATGGTCTATATTTGTATATATTAGTATGCAAGTATGGGCATGCACGTATATGTAGAGGAATCAGTGCCAAGAAAACTTATTTTTCTGCCACTGTGTTATTATTCATCATGAAATTATACAAAAATATAGTTTTGCCCACAGTTCCTATAAATCAGAGTGATTTTAAAAATGAAATTACTTAACTATACTTCAAATCTGTATGTACTTTAAATATACATAAATTTTACATTTGCAAATATAGGTGCATTTAATTTGCTGGATGTTATGTCAGTCTGGAAACTTTTAAGTCTTTGTCTAAGTGGTATTTATGATAATTTTGTTCTGAAGTGATGTGGTCTTTATTCAATAAAAATAAATATGCACAATTTAACGTGCTATGAGACTGAAAAATATTATAGTAGTTAATACAAGACTTTATATAAAATGCTTTATTGATTGACTCTATGTCAATTTTAATTTAAGCTTTATGATTCAATCTGTGTCTATTTTTAATTTAAGTGGATTACATTCCGTAAAGATCCTTTTACTGTATTGACTTGGATGTACCATATTATTAGGTACTATGAGTTCAGCTTCTGCAAATCTGTTAATACATAAAACCATAAGAAGCCTCTTATGTCCAAACCAGGTTAGAGTGAAGACATCAGATTAATATTTGATCATGTAGAAGTGCCCTTAATCAGATTTACTTATTTCTCAGAGTGTTTCTGCAATTATCATAATTGTTGTGCTAAATATGTTTGTCTTTATATCTGGCTTTGGGCATAATCTTCTCTCTTGAAACCCTCTCATTGTGGGACTTGGATTCCTGCACAAAACCCAATTAATATTAAGATGACAGTCCCTGATGAGTTCCCAAGGAGCCAGCAGCTGAGCAGACTCTGTAACGTTCTTAAGTACAGACTACTTGAATGATCAAGAGCA
The DNA here is from genome assembly GCA_013399455.1 of Anthoscopus minutus. Lineage (NCBI taxonomy): Eukaryota > Metazoa > Chordata > Aves > Passeriformes > Paridae > Anthoscopus > Anthoscopus minutus. Next base: position 6,972 of record VWYI01043697.1, on the reverse strand, counting down.
TCTGAGGGAGACATACAATTCAATAATCCCTTTCTCAGGAAAGTCAAGAGTCCTGTGAGATAAGAGTGAAATCAAAGGAACACATCAGAAAGAAAATGACTGGTATAGTCTTGTAGTGTCTCTATTAAAATGCAAAAGTTATGGATTTTTTTAGGGGTGATGGGAACCTTTTCTGTTTTATTGATTTCTTTTTATAGTTTGATGATTTCTCTAAGATTATCTTAAAAGCTTAAAGAAAAAAGAGACTTCATCAAAAGGTATTTTGTGTGACAGGCACATACATACTTTTTGTTTCCATTATATTAATTAATACAGCACATTTCAGCTGTTCTTAGTTTTGAGACTTCAACTTCTGCACTTTATGTACGTGGTACATTTGTCACAGTTGTTTTCCCTGATGGTGATGCACAAATGATAAATAAGGCACATGTGACTTATCCTGTAAGATTTGTTCCTTGAAAAAGCAGTGTCACAGAAAAGCAATACTGGGTTGACTGGGTTTTGTATGTATCAAAATGGCAACAGCTGCTCTTTCCTGGTGCCACTTCTATGATCTAATATCAACAACTGATTTTACTCTCTGATGATAGTGTGCTAACCTATTGATTTGTAATCAGAAATTGGTTTCCTGTCACTTTAAAAGGGAAGCACTAAGGGGCAGTAAAAACAAGCCTGTCTGTTCTGGATGAAGCTCTGGTTCAGGCTCCATTGTGTATGTTTTCTTATTTTAAAGGGTTCACTTTTATGGTTTTTTTAAAGATACTTCAATTAATCAGAAAAGGCTTATAACTTTTTAGCTTATGATATTGTGCAGAGTTCACATGTTTGAATTGCTCTTGAAGTCCTTCTTATATCTGTAGTCATATTCATAATTAAGATTTTATTTTATCATTGATTGTATAGTCTAAGCTGATATTTTTAGAGGTTAAAAAACCACAAACCAAACAAAATATCTCAATGCTGGTAAGTATTCTTTCACTATAGATTTACATCTTTAACAAAGTTCCATTATCTGAAACTCGTTAGACAGTGAGATAGTAAATGTTACTAAGTGATCAAAAATGCTTTCCTATATCTTCGTTAGTGTTGTTCCTTAAGTTTGTCTTTTGTATTTCAGTGAATAGATTTATTCAAGTAGCTACATAAAGATTTGTTTCAAAACCAGTAGGACTGTAATGGTATGCAACACAGGCACTTTCTAAATGCACGTTTTTAAGTCTTACTCATCCTCTGTTTTTACTTCCGTTTATTGTATATTATGGTAAACTTTGCAGCTGAGGACATTATCCTAAGAAAGTCTAATATTACATTAGAAGTATGACCTGCCAACATAAGCATTTTTGTTCATTTTCCCATGCCAAACCCGGCTAAATTATGAAGGAGATGAAATAAAATGTGTCTTCTAGTTTTCTTTTGCCTAATTAATATTCAGAAGAATCAAGAGGAAAAAATGAATACCTAAATCATACATATGTATATGCCTTTTAAGCTTCATAATAAACCTTTTAAATAACCCCTTACTTGGTTAAAATCCAACTTAAGAGTCAACATACAAAGGTGATAGCTGTATAATATTAGACATATCTGTATTATGTGGGCATGTTACTGCTCTACCAGAATCTCTCAATAGTAATTATTATGCCAAGCACCCTGTTGGCACAATTACACTAAAGCTCTAATTAGTAGCAGTAAGATTAGAACCCCTACATGTTAAATCTGTAGAAGCAAAGCTGAGTGAAGGATTTAAAACAGTTTCAAAACATTGTATTGTCTTTATTACAGTCTTTATATTTCAGTAAAGAAGGGTTTTCTATAAAATGCACTTAAAATAATCTGGTTCTGTCACTAAAAATAGGAAAGATAAGGTAATTGCAGTCAAACCTCAGTACTTTGCTTCTATCTAAGTTCTTTATAGCTCAATTGTCAAATCCAGTGAACTCTCGTGGAAGTTACATCCTTCTAAGCTTTTCCTTCGATGAATTGATGGAGTTTGGATGGATAAAGGCTTTTCCTGCTGCCTTCAGTTCCTTCTTGGTGACTGCTGAGTTCGGTGCTGGAAGTGTCTGGCACGTGGCAAGACTTGTGTCACAACTTTATCGGTAGCTAAACATGATCCTTGTTAATTCACGCCTTCCTCAATTTCACTCTTCAGCATTTTTTCTGTAAAGTAATGAAAACACCGAGTTCATTGTCCAGCTGTAGCTTTCCAGACAGCACACAAACACTGGGCACTGCCAGTCTGAAGCTGCTCCCTTACAGGGGACGATCAGAAACCAACACAATGATATCAAAGGATTGATTCCATTATTTGAAAAGTTGTGGTCTTACCACCTGTCCAATACAAGGAGATTTTAGCAGATTTTAAATGGCTGATGATGCATCTTCATCTAGATTTGGTATCTACTAAATCTGAGTTTAAAATATCTGCTTCTGTATAACTCTGTAAGAGCTTTTTTGCCCTGATGTTGGATCATTGAATACAGTATATTCAAATAAGGCATCAGTTGATTCTTAGAATAACTAGAGAATTACATGCCTAAAGCATTCTGCTTCTGTTTCTTAGTATACTTTGTATTTGAGAGGGAGGAAGCCTGTATTTTCTGAATTCTCTCTTTTAGGAACAATTTCCTTAGCTGTGCTGAATTATAATGATTCTCCTCATAAATTTATTTATTCTTATTTATAGCATAAGCCAATTTCTCACTGAGAAAATGATTGTGTGATTGCTTTGTCTTAATGTTTATTGATTACATAGTGCCACTACTATTAATGAAGGAAGCTGGATGCAAAGCTAACTGAATCTGGTGAATAAATTCCCACTGCCTCCAGTAAGATTTGAATTATGCCTACAGTACAAACAGACTTTACTGAGCTCTCCTCAAGCTTCTCCTACAGAGATGAGAACACCTTTTGTGCTTCTTATCTAGGTTACTTTAGAGGTAGAGTTCTGAGCAAAACAAGAAGGCAGGGACGCTGGAATTAATTTTATGAGGGATTTTGCACTTTACCATTTCATATTTTAGGGTACTGTTTAATACTATAGTACATCTCACTAACTTGGTCTGACAAAAGAAGCACAAGACAATATTGGGAGTGAAGGGCTTGCCTACATTTAAAGGTTTCTCCTACTGTGTTTTTCTCCAGTAGAAGAGGAAGTCTCACATGACAGTACTACTGTGTTTTGTCAGCCCAAGAAGAGACAGTAAGGTATTTTTCTGAATAGCTTCAGGCTGGTTCAGTGATTTGTGCTGCTGCAAAGAGAAGCACAGAGTACAGTCTCCATTGCACTAACTCCACTCAGACAGGCTCGTATAATCAATCTAGTTAAATACCTTTCTTTGTAAATGCCTAGATGTTGAGGGCACAGGTGAAAATCATCAGTGCTCCAAAGGTATTGGGTATATGTATTATTCAGACTTAATTTATATACAGTCATTGTAATATATAATATGTGGCAGACTTAAGAGCCTGCTGTCTTAGTTTTAATTTTTACCCTCATTCTTTTTTTTAAAATGTATTTTTAGTCTCAACTTCAGGGAAGAAGGCTTGTAATGCAAAATAAAAGTTATTTATGAAAAATAAAATAGTTGCTGTTAAATAACATATTTTATTATATTAATGAATTAAAAAATTATTAAAGTTCATGTTTCTCTCATTGTTTGTGCTATTAAATGCATATTAGCATGGTCATTTTTGTTTAATGGAAACAAATAACAGTTAATCTTATTGGGAGGTTAAGTGGGTTTACTCTGTAAAGGGCAAATCCCAGATGAATGTTTTCTTTTTTAACGAATAGCTTTAGTCACTGACAGATGGTCTCTGTCTGAGTCTCCCTGTAGACAGATACAGTTTCTTTTTACACATTTATGAAAGTTGTAGATACAGATATTCAGTAATATGCTGTTGTGTAGGACAAAGAGCAAGTCTGGTGGATTGATAGGATTAGATTTCAGAACAGTGACATATGGTTGGTTTACCAAAGTGGACAAAATTTGAAAGGAAAAAGAAGTATCTACAGTTACAGGTACTCACAAAATGGAAGAATTTATATTTAGCCAATTGCCTCTTACAAAAGACAGTATGATAGCTCTTATTTAACTCTTCTTAGAGTTGGGTATATCATTATTAGATTCTGATTGTGTACATTTCTGGATTTAAGATAACTCTGCAAACAAATTGCCATGTAATCTTAAGTGCAGAAAAGCAGTAATGCCTTAATTTAGAATATTGATAATTTGATCCCTGGTCCTAACCAATCAGATATCAATATCACTTACATGTCTTTTGCAGATTTGTTTTATAAATACAAATAAGAACCTCCATAAGCCTGCATTTTGCTTACCCTGTATGCTACATGTAAAGTTATAACATCATTATAACCTTAATCAAATAACTATACAACATATTTAGTGGTAATTTGTCACAGTAAAATTATTCATAGGTGTCTTGAGTAAGTCCAGTTATATTTATGTGTTATGCCATACCATGTTTTTTGGAAATGGAGTTTGCTAGATTTCATAGATTTACTGTGTCTGCTTTTTTTTATGACTGACATAGCAATAACCAGATTGCAAGGATATTTATGTTGTTTGTGGCTTAGCAAGATAATTAAAGGATATAAATTAATCAAGTGCAATTAATTAGAAACTTTATGTTCACAGCAGTCCTTCTTTGCATGTATAATTTATATGTATTGATTTCCCAGCTTTCATTAGCCTATGAGATAACAGCAAAAATGCATTAGAGAAGAAAATGTACAATTAGCGTGAGAGTGAACCCTGGCATAATTGATAGATCAGCACATGTTTGGGGCAAATATAAAGCTTTGTTAACTGTCATAAGCAGTTAGAATTGATAAGTGGTATTTCACTACATATCTCTCAGCTGATTAATGGTGTTTTTAAAGAGTCCTCTTAATGGGAAGCTGATAGGTTGGTTGAATTTACATTTTAATCAGAGTATTTATGATGGAGGCAGCCATAAGAAATTTATTGGCCCAGTGGTAAGGACCTTCCCTGAGGGATTTGGGGAAAGAGAGAGCATTTTAATATGGCTACTCACCTTCCCCTTCTTTGTGTGACCTGGTCAGCACATAGGAAGGGCAAGCCTTTTGGCTATCAACTAATAACTGTTATTAAGGGAAATTTCATGTTAATAAGTAAGGTGAAATATGGATGAAAACCTACAGAATACTTGCAAACTTACTCAGGAAGGAGTAGCTCTGTTAATAACAACAGTCTGTAGCAACTACTTGTGGATGCTTACTGTGTGAAATGTTTTAGTTATAGTTTTGTTCAGACAACACATTTCTTTTATACCTGTAGGCCCTTCTGCTGTAGGAGAGCTCTTGATCCAAGCTAGTCTCATTATCTGCTGAAAAAGATGTAGAGTTGGTAGATATGGGAGGAAAGCCTGAGTCAGTTTACAAGTGGGGTTTGTGATTCATTGTTCAAGTGTCCTTTGTTAGAACAGCTGTCTATATGTTGCTTAATAAAAACATATTTGTTACTTGCAGATACTTGCTTGAAACTAGCTTTCATATAAAGATGGTTTTAAGTCATGCTTTCTATTTGAGATTATTTTCTGATTTATATACATATATGTGTTCTGCTTTAATAAAAAATCTAGCTAATGCTCATATTCTTATATTCCCAACCTTCTGCCTAGCAAATAAGCAGTTTTTCTTACCCAGTTAAACTAGTTGTTCAAATAGAGGAGACCTAGACTCAAAGTATCTTTCTTTACTGTTTTTATTGACATGTCTCAGAAGTTAATAGCCTCATGCATCACTTTCTGTCTTGATGAATTCTATTTGATTTTCTTTTGTATACTTGTTTCACAGAAAAAGCAATCACTGGGTTTATTTTGTATGTAGTACGTTAAATAAAGTTTTTTAATTTAGATATTTCAGCTTTTTCATTTTGTTTTCCACTGTTAAATTAGAGTAGCTGGCCAGTAAATTAATTCATAGAATATTAAATATTTGATATAAAAAAGGAAATTATATCTACCTAGGAAAAAAAATTAAGGGTCCCACGCTTAAAAATCAAAGATTATTTTAGCCATATCAGATAAGAATCTTAGGCCATATGTAGACACATTAGTTTTGTATTATAAATGTCTTAATTATTCAGAGTTCATTAGTTTCCTTTTTTAACAACTCAAAATAAATGAAAGTTGGGTGAGTTTTGCTATTCAGTAGCAGCAGCTACGCAGCATCACCAAGTGACAGTTTTATAGACAGCATGGTAATGGCTTTTTCCTTTAGAAAGGAGACAAAGTGATTATTATATCACTTATTATTTTAATGCAGAAATGAGGGTTTCCTACATTTGTAATTTAGATAGGTTGCCACCTTAATGCAAAGTTGTCTTTTGTATTGTGTTCTTACTTGCTCAATTTGCATTGTGCCTGTTGCTTTGCACAGTATCTGTGGTTGGATTTGTTGGCATTTTGAAAGTGAGAACTATTGTTTCATGTGTCTGGTGGCCCCAGGGAAGAAGAGTACCAAGTACTGTCTGCAATACAATTCCCTATTTTATTTATAGATACCAGAAATATAAACAAAAGTATACTGTGATATAATTTGGAATTAACATAATTTCTTAATTAAAGTGAATTGATTGTAATCGTGTGTGTTTCCTTGTCCACAATCAGGAAAATGAATGATAGAGGTCTAGAGGATACATGTGTGCCCATTCTTGGTCTCATTGACCTGGAGGGATTTCTTCTACTGGAACAATCCTCTTGCCCTGACCTCTTTGCAATTTCCTGGTACATCCCCTGCCTTTGTGCCCATTAGTGACTGGTACCAGTCTGAAATGGCAGCTGCTTGCTCAGAGTTTGGAATAATGCCCTTTTTTTTGCATTCTTACCACTTGCCAGTTGAGAGTCTGGTCAGCTCCCCTGCCTTCCCTTGGCACTCACAGTGGCCCAAGAAAAGCCTTCTCTGGAAAAGCCCATACTGGAGAC